>JANIEQ010000217.1:0-37328 GCA_024708375.1 Oxalis stricta | reverse complement strand
GTCTCTTAAGGATTGTCTAATTTATGTTTAGTTGCTGAGAAAATCGGCTAAATGAAGATGAGCTTATTATATATCTTTGACGTGAAATTGTGGTAATTGTTCTTGTGAACATGTTTATGCAGGTAATCCCTTTCTGGTGCCTGGTGCAACTGTGGCTACTACACTTATGCTTGGTGCTCTGCGTGCCGGCTTCGAATGTGCAATGACAAGAAGGTACATTTTCTCTACTAACTTGTCTGCGTGTCTTGAAATACCTTAGAGCATATATTTCTACTGAAAATTAGTATCAGCTCTTGAACCTGTTCTTTTGTGCTCTCATTAGGTCTGCTGTGTGCTTTCTTACTCTTTTCCTGTGAGGCGTCATCAGAATTTTGATTTCTTCTGCAGAGATTTCTTCAATTCTTGATTGTGACTGACCATAGTGTTTCCCCTTTATGAATTGTTTTTTATTCTGCTTGTTTATTACCAACTGTTATCTAAAATTCTGTATTTGCTCTCACTGCCTTTTACTGCATCAACAATTCAACTGATGGCATAAACATTTCAGAATCTTTGTCATCAATTATGCTAATGATTTTGTTTCTTGGGTGGTAGAGTGAAGAAAAACACGAGAGAGGTATTGAATTTGAATTCCAGCCTGATGTAAAGGGTAATATGTTTATCTCCATATCTAACTCCATATCTTATCCTACAAACCTTTGCATTTTCAACTTTTGAATCTGAAAACTTCATTAAATAAGTATTTTTGTCAGCCTTGTCAATTTCAGGCAAAAGCTTTTGGGAATGCTTCTAACTGCCACCTATTTCTAGACTTTGGGGTCATCTGATGAGTGTGGTGAGTAGTATTCTTATTTAAATGCTGATGGAATTTAGCTCAGGTGGGAAGCTATGGATGCTTATCACTTGGTACGAGTTTATATACTAAATGGATCTTTCTCTTAGGGACATTCCTGTTTGGCTTGTTCACATGTGTATAAAGCGTGGGCACTAGCATTCCATTCAAGTATGTGTACTTTGCTTTATCTATATGTATGCAAACTTGTGTTGGCTAGCTAGAATAAAGAGTGTGTAATAAAACGGATATGGATACTTTTGGCATTTCAGACCTCGAAAGAAGCTGCTCTGCCTCTGGATGAATATTCTAACTTACGGAATTCTTTGTCCGCCGTTTGAAAGAAGGGATGTAGGCCTATTGACCCCGATCCCCACAGTCTGGTAACTGGTAACAAAAAGCTAGGACACTGTAGTCTTAAAATTTGTTGCACTTTGTTGGTTTTTTACTAATATTTCACTTTGAAACGTTCTCAGGCTAGTCCTGTTGACGGTACTATTCTTAGATTTGGAGAGTTACAAGGAGCAGGGGCTAGAATTGAACAAGTCAAAGGGTTTTCTTATTCTGTTTCCTCACTTCTTGGTTCTAGCTCTTTCTTCCAATGAGAGCAGAAGGGGACATGGATGAAGAAACTAATGAACCTGAAAACAGTCTTCCCGAAAAGAGTAAGAGATCATGGTGGAGAATTTCTTTGGCTTCTACCAAAAGTCCGGGAAACAGTTTCTGCATGGTAACTTTATTCACATTTTCTAGTTACAAGCTTATATAACAGTCGCATTGTGTGTGCTAAAACTGCTGTTAGAGAACTATCTATGTTCCTAGAGACAGAACTGTCACACTTTATATTGCATTTACATCAAAATATCTATGGTCTTGATAAGTCACTCTTCATCTCTACATAAAATGTCTATATTCCTGTGATCAAGTTTATTTGTAAGGAAGTTGTCATTACTTTAATATATGGTCTTAAGCGATTAATGCAAACATTTTGTGCAGTCCTGTGAAAGGCCTTTACTATTGTGTAATCTACTTAAAGCCTGGGGACTATCATCGAATTCACTCACCAGTGGATTGGAATGTTCTTGTTCGTCGCCATTTTTCAGGTTAGTTCGCTCTTTTATGTGTAGGCTTATGGAGGAGCCTTGTTATGCTGTTTATATTTCCTTTTTTATCACTTCAATTTATCCTATTGGTAATTCAAAACGAGTTAAGCTGAAATGCTTGTCTTATCGAATACACTCATGTTCGCAGGTCGCTTGTTTCCTGTGAATGAACGTGCTGCCAGAACAATCAGAAATCTTTATGTTGAGAATGAAAGGGCAATTTTTGTTTTCATTCACAATTAGTAATGACATAATGATATAATTTCGGTTTTTGGTTTTGAAAAGCTTTCGTGGTTGTGATTACATCAGGTTGTGCTTGAAGGTCTTTGGCAAGAAGGATTCATGGCAATGGCTGCAATTGGTGCTACAAACATTGGTTCAATTGAGGTAGTACCTCTTTTCTGGTGGTTAGCCAAAAGATATTTTTATGGACCTTCTTTATTTATTAATTAATTTTTTTATTGCATTTTGAAGCTTCTAATTGAACCTGAGCTAAGGACAAATCTTCCGAAAAATGATATTTCCATCAGAGCCTCCAGAAGAGAGGGTTTATGAACCTGAAGGCATCATGCTCAAGAAAGGAGAAGAAGGTGAGAGAGTTTACCATTTTAACCTTTTGGAAAACTTTTAACTCTTTTTCTTCAAATAGAAATAGAATATTGCAGTTGATCCATATCATCGAATGTCAAATCTTTTAGGTTGCGGCATTCAACATGGGATCGACGGTGGTGCTTGTCTTCCAAGCTCCCTCAATAAAACCACTAAAGGATGGGGAAACAACTGCTAATTCTGAGTTTAGGTTTTGTATAAATCGTGGGGACAAGATTCAAACTGGGCAGGCACTTGGGACATGGCGTCATTAACAGATTCATGAGCAATTAAATGACGTTATTAGATATATTGTTTAGTTGTCACTAGTCATTCAGACTTGAAACTAGGAAAATAGGCAGTATTACTATCCGGGAGAGTGTTTTTTGGTGTACTGGGTTTCGACTTTCCATATTATCATCGAAAATTTGACTGAGAACTCGAGCCGAGAGCAAATTTTCTCTTGTTCACTTTGATTCTTTTCCTATTTGGAGGAAAGAAAATAAACTAGTGGAAATAGATTTAGCAAGTTTCGAAACGGGGGACATTTCTGTTACAAATATCCAACACTGCAGTTGAAAACTGTGACAATGTGTTTATGAGCTTTTGAAATGGAATATCAGCTTTAGAGACGGGCTTTCGTTTCAAATGCCCGACGGTCAAGCAGGAGACTCATATTCATAAGAACTTCGGAGCACATAATGTATTCGCATTCGAAGCACGTCAACATTTGATCCAACAACGAAAATCGAAAAACATCACATCCATTCTTCTTTCGTCAATCACTTGACTTTCTTTGACCGTTAACTTCGAGTTGTCATTCTCGGTTCAGAATGTCTTTCCGACTCAGCCATTAGGTTGCCGCTTTATAAATGCTAACATGGACTGGCGACACCGTTTTTTCTAGCTTCTGGAGAAACTAGGAGAGTACTTCCGTCAGTTTCCTAAATTTTAGAGTGTATGGGAAGGATGTCAATGTATAATTGCAAAAGAATACTCCGAACCCGTGACCATGAAGGAGCACCTTAACAGGTTACAGCCAATTCCTGAAAATTTGGTGATACTATTTCCACCAAAGTAAATACATCACCATTTGATCTAAACAACTGAATGTCATTTATAAAAAAAATCCGAGGAATTCTTAGAGAAAGAACATTTTTTAAAGTAGACAATTACATTTGTAATTTTCTGATCTATAAAAAGGTCGTCTTCTCTTTCCCTACAAAGTCCCAGCTGGAACTAATTCTATGGTTCCAATTCGTCTCTATTATATCAAAACCTTATTTCCTAGGAATTAAACTAACAACAATTAGAATCCAATCACCAATTCTCAGCAACGAAATTGAAATTCAGTTTCGAATTGGCAAAGTAAAATGTGAAAATTCAAGTAGATCTATAAACATATTAGGCACACCTACGTCTGTTTGGCGTACGAGGAAGAAGACGGCACTCGCTTGTTACGAAACATCATGAATCCGACGGGAAATACAACTCCGATCATCATGATCGCCGCTCCGATCAGGTATCTCAACGGACTCGGTGGCTCCACCTCCATTACTCTCCTCAACTGCAATCACAAACCAACCTTTTACTTCATGAGAGAAGTCAAATATATATATATATGAGAGAGAGAGAGAGGGAGAGTTACAGGCATTTTTGTGATTTTGTGATCTTCTGGAAGAGAATCGTTTCTGTTTGTAAAAGAAATGAAAACGGTAATGGGTGAACCGGGTCGGAATCTATAAATCCCGGTTGGAAAACTTGGAACCGGCTGTATTTGAACCGAATTTCAATAATCGATCCGAAGACTGAATCGATAGTTACCTGATTCATGTTCCGAGTCTCCGAGAATTTGAACTTTGAACAGTCGGTTCCATCGAACCAGATCCCGAACCGACCCGCCATTTTCGTTGCTTGCTTTGTCTGTAATTGGCGAGTGGCGACACAGAAATTTTTCCGTTTTGAGAGAGAAGAAGATGGGTCTGATTGGAAGAAGAAGAATAATTTCAAGATGTCTTCCTCATTTCTAATAAATTTGCAAAGAGGTCCCTACAATTCTTTGAATTTCCCAGGAGAGTTTCTAGATCCCACTCAATCTCACGGAATCCACCTCTTTCAATGCCCTGTAAGTAAGCTTAATTATAGTCGATTTTCTTTCCATTTATAAACTATTTTTACAATTGCAATTTGAACTCTCGCCATATAAAAAAATGCATTTTTGGGTTCGAAATGATTCAGACGATGACCCAATTGAAGATTGAATTGGTTTTTTTGAATGTAGGATAGTGTTGGGATTGTCTCGAAGCTGTCTGAATGTATTGCCATTAGAGGAGGGAACATTCTTGACGCTGATGTTTTTGTGCCTGAGAATAAGGGTGTCTTTTATTCAAGAAGGTACTTTATTTTTCTTTTTTGGTTTAGATTGAATGTAGATTGAACAAATTTCAAAATCTTGTAAGATATATGGATTATAAAGGTGGGATATAAATTGTAATTTGTGTATTATTATGGTAGTGAGTTCGTTTTCGACCCTGCCGAAATGGTCAAGAGAACAAATGAATGTAAGATTTCCACAAGCTGGCAATTGAGTTCAACGCAATGAGATCTCATGTTCGAGTGCCAGAAATGGATCCAAAGTATAAGATTGCTGTCCTTGCTTCCAAAACAGGTAATAATAATTTACTTAACTAGCCCCTTTGGGGACATCCGATAAAATTGGAACAGTTCAGAGAAGATTAGCATGGCCCCTGTGCTGAAGGATCACATGCATTAATCGAGACATGGTCCAAATGGTTTCTCCTTTCAAGTAAATATATATTTTGCTTATTAAGATTCTTACTAGTATTTCTGTATTGTAACAGGAACACTGTCTGGTCGACTTGTTACATGCGTGGCAGGATGATAAACTTCCAGTTGATATAGCATGTGTTATAAGGTGAATGTGTTCGAATGCTAATTTAGAGATGTTCTGTCTGATTAGAGATGCTAGAAGACTAACAAGTGCATTATATACTTTTTCAGTAACCATGATAGAGATCCAAACACACATGTTATTCGCTTTCAAAGGAATGGCATTCCATATCACTATCTGCCAACGACCAAAGAAAATAAAAGAGAAGATGAGATTTTGGAACTGGTTTCAAACACCAATTTTAGTGCTTGCAAGATACATGCAGGTAAATGGGTCTATAATTGATTCATAAGCCACTCAGGTTGAGCCAATTTTTGGAAATTAAGTTATATGGAGAAGTAACTCTCTTTGACATTTCTAACCCTATAAGTCAGTGGATGTTTGATTGAAATCCAGACAGAAAGTCTCTGTGCTCAATTTATAGGATTTCTTTGAGATCTTGCATATCACCCTTATTTATTTCTGTAGTCGAATGATATTGCAATGATCAAATTCCTAAGTTTTTTACTGTATTTGCAGATATTGTCCGGTAAGTTTTTAAGGAGTTATGGGAAGGATATAATTAACATTCATCCATGGCCTTCTCCCATCATTCAGGGGTGGCAATCCATCTAAACAAGTGAATTCTCTTGCCTTTCTCATGGATTTAAGATTTTGTGTCCTGTTAAAATGCTTTTAATCCTGAGTAAAATTTTCAGGCTTTGGTTGCCGGTGTGAAACTAATTGGCGCAACGAGTCATTTTGTTACCAAAGAACTTGATGCAGGGCCTATTATAGAACAAAGGGTAATTGCAATTTTGGTTACTGCAACTTCAAATATATGAAATTTAAATTCTCGCAATGACTAATGACTATAATGTAATTTTGGCCTGATGATGTTTTTTTGCAGGTTGAGAGAGTTTCACACACGGGATACTTTGCAGAGTTTTGTAGAAATCGGAAAAGTCTTCGAGAAGCAATGTCCCTGCGAGGGGCTATAAAGTCATATTGTGAGTTGCGAGGTTTAGCCTATGAAGGAACAAAGACTGTTATTTTCTAAAGATGAGAATAAAGAACATGATGTAGTTCAGTTGAGAGGTGTATTTCTGTATGTACATTAATTATTCATTAAGAAGTTTCAATTGAATCAAGGTTTCTTCCGAATTTGCAATTATTCTATTGTATTCGAATTTGATCTGTGTCTATGTAATTCAAAATTAACCTGTTTAGTTGAGTGAAAATCAGAGTGAGATTATAGTTTCATATAGGTATGAGAGTTATAAATTCTAGAAGAGTTGAGCAAAAAAAATCAGTTATTTTCTATTGCAAGAGATGAAACTTCCTGGAGAAGTTACTTACACTTCCTGCAGAAGTTTATACTAAATTCTGCAGATTCTGTGTAGATTACTGTTATAAACTGCTGCGATGGCTCATTCTCTCTACATTAAACTTGTTACTATTTACATTTTGTTTACTTTTTGAAAATATATTTACAAATTTATATATAAACTCATAAATCAGTTGAATCGTAAGAGGACTGGTTGTCGCGTCGCACAATTTGAGCCACGACTCGAACTCCTGCATAACTTATTGGACTTTCGGACGGCATTATATAACTTATATTACAAGGTATCATATTAGGTTTCAATATATGTATATTAAAGTAAAAAAATAGGCGTTCATTGCCTGATCAGACAATTCGACTAGAATTCTAGGAATATATAGCTGTTGAAAATTTGTCAAAAGTTATCGTCAAGAGGAGTTGTGTAGAAGGAAACAAGTATCTTTAGCTTCTCCGGTATTCTTTATAAAAGTTTCATACTTTAATCTGTGAAAAGGATCATCTTTTGAACCAACTTCTATGGCTTCTGGATATCTCTCTTCTGCTTCCCATAAGTCTTCCCTCACCCTCCACAAGAAATCCTGACGTATCGACCTCAACGTCTCAGCGTCGATCGGCTCGATTTGTGCAGTACGCTTGAAACACCTCTCCGCCCTATTTAACCCAAAACAAAAAATCATATCAAGATATATAAGATAAGAAGCTCATGACCTTTGATCTTTTTATCATGCTCAAACAATAACTAACTATTTTGAAATGGAGGTAGTAGTAATTAAATTGGCAGAACATCATGTTACCTGATCGTAGTCGCCGAGCAACGGTCCAAAGAAATTGCGTAATTCGAGAGCAGAAGTGAATTATCTGGATCCTCAGCAGTGACTCGATATCTGATAATGAAGAGTCTGTCCTGAAATATTTATCATAATCATTATTCCCCTCGTCCTTTTCGATCTCAATCGAGGGATTCTCTGTGTATCTCATTAGGAATTACTTCCAAATCCGATTCGATTTGAGGAACGTAACTAGACATGGAATATACATGTGAAATTAGCCGTTAGGATCATGACATGAACCATTAGAGATGGAGTCCATGAAAAAACGTGTTGAAATAACCAACCAAATGATGAATTCATTTCTCTTTGTCCAGTACATATGACTTCTCCCAAATCTTCACCGTAAAGACCTTCCCTTACTTGCAAGGCACGTTTTTGTAGCTCAATCACCATCAACACCAATGAAGAAAGTGCCAATTTAACACTACAAGTTTCATCAGAATCAAATTCCTCAAAAACCTTATTATGTTGTTTTGCTTCTTCCGAATTAACCAAAGCGACGAAGGGATTTCCAAGCTATTGGCTTTCATTTCAATGCACATTCTATCATTCCGTTCCAATCCGCTCCATTCGATTTGATTCCGACCTCGTTCGTTGTAGAAATGATCATTAAAGCTGGAATTGCAGACTTCCAGCTTCAGACCATTTCCTCCTGATTTGAACGATCCAAAGCTTGTTATTGATCTGTAATTAACAACCCTGTTTAATGAAAATAGGGAGCTTTGAAAACCCTTAGCTGCAAAATTAAGCTTCATATTTTGATTTGTTGAAAAATTCAACACAAAAATCTGATCAAACCCATTTGGTTTTAGCCTGAATTAAAACTTGTAACCTCTGCATCTGGGCAATTTAGCCTTCAGCAGAGGAAGATTCAACCACATTAAAAAATATAATAAAACTTTTTTAAGTTTTGTGTTTTTACATGTTAAGAGAATTTTAATGGTTGAGTTTCCCGAGTCACATGCCTGTTAAAAAGGCTAGGATAAATTCTTGTGTACATAGGACGTAACAAATCGTTCCTTACAAATGCTAATTGCAATTGTCTTATAATAATGCTAATAATACTACCTCTCATCTCATATGCCATATGTAATTAATTTGTTTTAGCATTTTCTATATTTACCAATAAGTATAATAAGGTATATATATTTTTTTACTGAGTTTCATATAGTAGCATATAGCAATAATAATGTACTCCAACATAATTACCATCTAACATTAAAAAAAACACACATAATTAGCATGAAAAATAGAAAGTTGCATAGTATTTATTACTATAATACTTATATCTTTGAATAGATGTTTTTTTATCTTTTTGGATCGATTAAAAAATGATGTATCTAATTATTATTAAATAAATCTAAAAAAAATTAAACGATATATATTTGAAGACGGCATGAGTATAATATAACGCTCAAATTATTCTTAATATTAAACATTGGCATTCTGAGCGTGATTGGAACATAACAGTACACATTTATATATATTAACTTAATAATTTTTTTAAAGAAATTTTTCTTGTTCTTTAGAAAAAACAAAATATTAATATAATATCATGTTTGTTTGTACGAATTTTTTACTCTTCGTTTTTCGGATTCATAAAAGCAATGACACATTATTATACTTTATAATGAAATGATGAACTCGTAGAGAAAAGTACTAAAATTATATATCCTAAAATTTAAATACGAATTTTAAAAATAAAGACCAAACAAACAAGCACTTGATTAAAAATATTACAGATTTTTCTTCTTTCTTACATGACAACTTTTAATCGGTGATTATTTTTCATTTTCTTTAAGCCATTAACTTTTTTTTTATGTAAATTATAGTCATTAACTTAATAATTATACTAACGACTTGATGGCAACAAATTCATAATTTGTTAGTAATTAATACAAGTGAAAATATTAAATAATGAATTGGTAAATTAAAAAACAGAGAAGAATTAAAAAGGGGATACACTTAATAAAAAAAATAAAAATCCGCAAGTTTTTATTTTTCTTTTTTAAAGATGCAAGTTTATGTATTTTAAAAAAAAAATGAAATGAGCAAGGAAGGCTGCGACTCTCATCTAGTTTATGAATTTATTTTAGTCTACTCTTACTTTACTTTGTGTTGTACTACCTCGATCTTTGAGTAGTTGACATTTCACGCTACCTATAACATTCATTTTGAGGTAAAAAATTATTTTATACCTTTTATTCTAATCTCAAAGGGAATTTCATTGATTATTGAAGATCGATTACAGGATGTAGGGAGGGGAGATAATCGTCTTATCTCATTGATGCGTAAGTTCGCAATACAATTGAGCTAGTCGAATTCCCCCTCACTTGACAAAAACAAAATTACAGTTACAAAAAAATTAAAACATATGTCTGATATGTAAAATAATCCCTGCATGAAAGATAACAGGTACCATTTTTCAAAATCTCCTTCACAACAATGAGGAGTCTGTTTCAAACTGCACATCAGTGATACCCATTGAGATAGCCAAATTCAGCCCCATTCGAATAGTTGCGGCTTCTGCGGCGTAAATGTCAGGTGGTCCATCAAGAAAGGCTGATTGTTGAACCGGGATCGAGCCTCCACTGTCCCTAATTACGATTCCGAGATCCCATTTACCAATGACTGAGAAAATAGCTGCATCAGAGTTAACCTTCAGAAAGCCGTTAGGAGGAGGAGTCAAACAACTAGCTCGGATGGACTTCCGTAGGTGACTGGATCGCTTGATTTCGAGGATGGTGGAGGGCAGATGATCAGAGTGAAGTGATCTGGCTAACTGAACGACAAAGAAAGGATTCTTGCACGATAAATCAGCCCAGGCAGAGTTACGAATCTTCCAGATTGACCAAAGCAGAATATTGAGCATTTCACATTTTGGTTTGATTAACAACTCAGTCATGACAAAGTACCAGGAAAAAAGGTTTTGTTTACCCACTCTGAGACATTAGTATCAGAGAAGAATTTTTTCAGGCGTTGATCCCACGAGCACATAAAAATAAGTGTGCTAGATTTTCATTTTCTAGGCAAAACTGGACAAGTAGGTTCAGAAATCATACCTCTTTTCCTAAGTGAGTCTTTCATTGCTAAGCTTTGATGGCCAGTGCGTCATAAGAAGATCTTGATTTTAGAGTAGAACATTAAGATCCCAATTGAGCTTCCCCAAAAGAATGGAAGTGAAAATTAGAGGCCTGATTGGTTCTTTCCTAGACAACGCCACAACATAGGCACTTCTAACTGAGAAAGAATTATCGTTTTTCCCTTTCCAAGCCATAAGATCTTCTCTGGAAGCTAGAATGGGAACTTGTAGAATTTTTCTGACTATCTCCCTTTCAAAAATGCATATCGAATGGGAACATTTCACCAGTTCGTGACTCCATCAGATTAATCTGGCCACTTTGAAAACTCCATTCAGTCTCATATTTTCATGCTCAACTACAGAAAAAGATTGTGACGGCAACGCACGTTCTTGCCAGCCCGATTATTATATTCGTTCCTAACTTGCCAAATACCCCCATCAATGAGTGTGTTCCTCCCGTCGATAATACTACGCCTTTAGAAGATATTAAAGGAAATAAAGATTCAGGTCATTAAGAGTTGGTATTAGAATAAGAAATAATATATTCTAGAGACTTACTTGTTTACTAAGTCTTTCATCGTCTTTTTAATATATTTTGTATTCCATCATCATAATCAATAACACAAATAATATATTTTTCTATCAAGAGTTTCAACATGGCATCAGAACCAAGTTCCACCATAGGTTTGGGCGCCATCGAATCCAAACCATGGTTTCAAATCGGATCACCGATCCAATCCCTTCATCCCGGCGTAGTTTTGCCGCCGTCGATTGTTCATACTTGGGATGCCATAGTTTATGTCGCTCGGATCTTTCAACAGTCCGATTTCAGGTATCTCATCGTCATCCATCGGATCGGAAGTCTCTCCGATGAGGTTATTCATATTTTTTAGCGCCACAACTTAGGCACGCCGCACCGATTGGCTCTTCATCCAATATTACCACACATCCGCCAGTTTGCCGTTCCGACTAGTGGTAACATCTTTTCGAATCTTCGGGCCTTTAATCATGCCCTAACAATCAAACTTGATAGTTCAAATTTTATGTTATGGTCGAAACAAATTCTCCCTATTGTGCGTGGTCATGGTCTTTTAGGACTTCTTAGCGGAAGAAATCCCTCGTCCTCCTCAGTATATTCAAGTTAATGGGAGCATGCAATATAATGTCAATTATCAAATTTGGGAGCAACAGGATCAGCTTCGCTCGGATGGCTTCTTCAATCGCTAACTCTTACCGTACTAGCCCGAGTTACAACACAAGATACTTCAGTAGCGGTTTGGCCTCTCTTAATCAACTTTTTTCGTTCCGTCTAAGAACAAGGCGATAAACGTTAGCCGATGCCCCCATTCAAACCAAAAAAGGCAAGCATGTCCATAACTCGAATACGTTCAAAAGATGAAGGATTTTGCTAAATCTATTACAGTACTGAGAAAAGTCTATGATGAAAACTACCTTGTCTGGACTATTATTGCTAATTTGGGCTCTAAATATGATTCTTTCGTTGCTGCGTTAAATACATACAAAGGTGATCTGTCCGTTGCAAGTTTGACTGAGATCGTTGCTTGAATCAAGAGGCATATCCGGAGATGACAATTGCGCGCAATGCTCTCAACTCCTCTGATTCACTATACTCGAAGCAGGGATGACAACCAGAACTCATGTTCCTGCGTAGAACTCGAGGTGTCGATCCGGGAGGCTACAAACAACTTTTATGGCCGTGGTCGTGGCCGAGGTCTCACAAAAAAAAATCCCCCACGTGCTTACCACTCAGCCTCACAGTCACCACAGATAGGTTGGACCAAAATTTCCAAACACCAAAATCTAATCCGCCCTCTCGCATTCTCTTTGTGGCTGCTGAAGTCCGGTGCTACTCATCACTGCACTCATGATATGTCTCACTTGCATTTTGTCTGCTCCCTACCATGGTGGTGACTACGTTCAAATAGATAATGGCACGGGTTTAGTAATCTCTCACACTGAGATAAGGGAACTATTCCGACTAGTTAAAAAAATATGATTTTAACTAATATTTTGCATTGTCCCAAAATATCGAAGAATCTATTAAGTGTGTAACGAACCAATTTCGACACAGTTTTCACGTTTAGATAAATTGCGTTTTACGTTGATAACAATATTAGACGTTCCTACTTCTACGTCAAGTTACGTTTTATTTTGACGATTGAATACGAATTGAGACGAATGGATTTAAGTAACAATATGCATTACTAAGAAATATTTTCTACACTAAAAATTACTACAAGTAAAGTTTGTTTACAATGTCCAATTACATAACTTTGAACACTCAATTTCCAATAGCCAAATTATAATCTTTACAAGTAATTTCCAATACATAAAGACATATCCAATACTACCTTATTCTACTACATATACTACTAGCTATCTCACCATTATACCTATACATAATACACTTCCAACCGGCAACCACATTCTACAAGAAGAGTCTTCCATGGCAGCCTGCAACCCAAGTCAAGCATTCATTCTTTGACAAAATCCTACACAAGAAAAACAAACAAGTCAAGCCATTTTTCTACACACATGGGAAAGCCTACAATTATACAGAACCGTATGTAATTCTTTAGTCAAAGACATCTCACCCAAGTTAAAAACAAGTTACCCTCTGCACAAATTCATTATCTGCAGTTGGGTCACAAAAACTTTACAATTTCAACTTTCAACAGAAAACACTCAAATCAATTCCAAAATGTCAAAAAGCCTACTATTATTTTTTCTAAACCTACCAGCTGCCAACCTAATCAATCCTAACCTCCTAACAGCTTATAAACACACCACAAATTCATTGTGACAATAGAAACATCAAACAGACTAGAAACAGAAGCAATTCGACAACCTAGAACCAACCATAAAGAAAAATTTTCCAGAAAGTTTAAAACGTACCTCGGTCGTGTTCGTCGTTGTCCACTGATCACCCCCGTCGACGTCGTCGATCCAGCAGCCGACGGAAGCCACTGAGTCGACGCCGAGTCAACACTGAGTCATGGACCGAGTCGCCGTTTCCAGCCGAATTCGAGTCTCAATTCGACGTCCCCAACCTACCACAAAGCCAACCAACATCGAAAATCATCAATTTCAACTCGATTAGGTAAGAACCCGAAACTTTAAAATTAAATTCAGGCTAATTTAGAGTGTTTTTAAAGTCGATTTTTATGTAGAAACGTTGTAGAGATGGAGTAGAATAACATATATGAGAATCAGACAAAATCCCTAAAATTGACGATGAACCCTAATTTTTAGAAATCAAAATTAAAACTTACCGGATCAAAATTAGAGAAAACCGATTGTAGATTCATACTCCCCATGTCGAAATCTACCGAGAACGGCCAAGAAACGAGCCGGAGACGACCGTCTCCGGCGTAGTCGACGATGAACAGAGACGGAGAAGAGAGAGTCGATCGGGTGAGAGGAAGAAGAAGAAGAGAATGAATGAACCGGTCGGTTCAATTCTATTTATACATAAGCTAAACCGGTTCAAACTGTTAAAAGACTATTTTACCCTTATATTTTTAAAATATTTACAAGATTACCAACGTAAATTCCTTCAGTCAAATAATAGTCAATGGTTAAATTGTCTTTTCCTATTTTTAAAATCGGTCCAGTTCGGTTCAATTCAAATCAATTCGGTTCAGGGCCAAAATCAGTATTCCGACCCTAAACTGAAACCCTAAACTTATTTTTAAAATCTTCCGAACCTAATAAAATCATTTTTACTGGTCCCGAACCTACCAAATTTTTACGAGTAAGTTAAATATATTATTTTGAACATAATATCAAAATTTTGGAATTTTTGGAGATCAGATTTATTTTATTTTGATTTCTGAGTTAATTAAGATTATAAGAAATAATTTAAATGTAACTAAGTGTTTTCAAAATTATTTTAAGTAATATTACAGTTTAGAAAATTATGTAAAAATGACAGAATATTATTTTAAACTATTTGGAATATTATGTAAATTTTATAACATTTTTCTATTATATAAATATTTAATTAAATAATTAAACTAAAGAAATGATTTTAAGATAAATATTAATATAGAATAAATTGGATAAATATTTTAAATTTAAATTAGAGTTATTGCGACGAGTGTGACGCTTAGGATTTAATTCGTGTAACTTTCTTTTAAACGTAAGTACGTATGAAATTAATAATCGATATTTCGATAGGTCGATAATTTGCAACGTTAATCGGACGGAACGAATCGAGGAGCTAAATAAGGTGAGTGTTACTTTCATTTTCTTTATGAAAAATATGTTGATGCTTTATGAAATATATATATTACTATGCCATAGTTTTCGATTATATCATTGCTTTAAGATTTATTTAAATATATGGCATAGATACGTATTATACTTTTGAAAACTGGAGAGAACCTTCAAAGACCCTAAAAGCAAAGTTTTCTTTGCTTCTTAATGATTTAAAAGCAAGTTTTTGCTTAGCGATGAATGATGAATTTAAAAGCAAGTTTTTGCTTTATTATACATATTATATAAATGCGAACCCAATTAAAATGTTTTATTGATAGAGGATTCGGTCGACTTCGTGGCGACCCAATCCATATAGAGTACTTAGGTCCTTGTGACCCCATGTTGACGGTCCGATCGGTTGGTACGGCTCCCCTAGTATATCTAGCTGGAGTTTTTAATTGCGCCCATGTTGACGGGTTGCCGATAGATTAGGATACTACGGTAGGTCGCTCCTATTGTCGGTCATCCCGATATTTTCACCGATGGGGTTCGACGATTTCTAAAGATGTTTTATGACGACTTCGATGACAAAATGATTTAAATGTTTATAGAGTTCAAAGTTTACCTTAAAGATATTTTAAAGAAATGTTTTCAATAAAACCTCACTAAGCATTATAGCTTACCCTTTCCGAAAAATCTATGTTCTTTCTCTTCAGGTTGAGTTGGAAATTTTGAAAGAGAAGTTAGCGGCATTCATCATTGTACGATATCGAATAAGGTGGGCTCCGCGGCATTAGGACTCTTTCTCTCTATTTTATAAGTATCGTGTTATTTTAAATATGTATTATATTTTCCGCAAAGACTTAATTTGTATAATTATATTTGTGATCGACTTGATGTTATGTTCTTAAATAATGGATAATCGAATAAAGTTAAGTTAACGAACGAATAGTCGGCACCGTTTCCGATCGGTCGAGGCGGTCGGGAGCGGGGCCCACAAAGTGTCTCTAACTTTTGAATAGATAACAATGTGTTTTTTGAGTTTAATGAATCTGCATGTTTTGTAAATGATCGAACAACGAGGAGAATTATGCTCCAAAGAATTGTTGAGAACGGATTATATCGTCTTGCCGCCCTTGTCTCTTCGAAACTTTCGCAAGCGTTTGTTGCATCGAACACGATCTATTGAATTATGGCATCAACGCTTCGGACATCCTTCCAGTCCGAGTTACTAGTCGTGTCTTAGTGTCGTCCGGTTTTAAGTATTCTGGGTAGCCGTCCTTTTGTTCAGCTTGTCGCTTAGGAAAGTTTCATCAATTGTCTTATGCTAATCACAATCTACTTTAACATCTCCTCTAGAGTTAATTTTATTCGATGTATGGGGCTCTGCTCACGAATTATCATTTCACGGATTTAAATATTATCTTTCGTTTGTTGATGCTTATATTCGCTATACTTGGTTAATTCCGATTGCATGCAAATATGATGTTATGATCTGCATTTAAATCATTCAAAATCCATGTCGAAAACTTTTTCACAAAGAAAATAAAAGCTTTTAAATCTAACTGGGGTGGCGAGTATCGATCTCTTTCAAAATTTCTTCTTGAAAATGGTATAGCTCATCACATTAAATGTCTTTATGCTCATGGTCGAGAATGGATTCGTCGAACGAAAGCATCGACATATTGTTGAATACTGGTTTAACATTATTAGCTCATGCATCTTTTCCTCGAAAATTTTGGGACTTTGCTTTTTCTCGCTGCAGTTTACTTGCTAAATCGTATGCCATCACCTGCTCTTGGACATCGCTCACCATGGGAGATGCTTTATGGTAAAACGCCTTCTTATTCTCACTTGCAAGTATTTGGTAGTGAATGTTTTCCATTATTAAGGCCTTATAATAAACATAAATTTGAATATATAACTAAATCATGTGTCTTCCAAGGGTATAGTGATAAACATAAAGGTTATATTTGTCTCGAACAAACTCGATAATAGAATTTATATGTCTAGGGATTTTGTCTTCTCCCTTTCTGCATACTCCACGTTCGTCTTTGATATCGGGCGCCCGTGTTGAAGTTTCTCCAACTCTAACAGGTTTTGTTCCATCAGCCCGTGTTGAAGTATCTCCGACTCTAACGATGTTCTGTTCCAAGTATACTCTCATTGAAGTACTCTCTAGTCTATCATCTCCTAGTTCAGCACCGCCGCCTCCAGCTACTAATCTCGACTATTGCACGGACCACTATCGTTGATCATCCTATGCTAACGCATGCTAAGTATGGTATTTTTAAACCAAATATTTTTGCGGATATCGTATGCTGTTGTCTCTGAACCTACTTGTTATACTCGGGCTTTCAAGATTCTAGAATGGCGATAGGCCATGATCGAAGAATACAACGCTTGATTCGAATGGCATTTGGACTTTAACTCCATTACTTTCAAATGGTAGAACTGTTGGCTGTAAGTGGGTGTTTAAATTGAAGTGACATGTTGATGGGAGTATTGAGCGGTACAAGGCACGGTTAGTTGCCAAGGGGTTTCATCAAACTACAGTGACTTGATTTTATAGATACCTTTAGTCTCGTCGTTAAAAGCACTACTATTCGGATTGTTCTTTCTATTGCGATCTCCTTTGGTTGGCCGATTCATCGACTTGATGTGAAGAATGCGTTTCTCAATAGTAATCTTGATGAGCAGGTTTTTATGACTCAGCCTTCGGCTTTGTTGATCCCAGATTTTCAAATCATGTATGTCGGTTGAAGAAGGCTCTTTATGGTACTGAAGCAAGCTCCTCGAGCTTAGCTTGGTATACGAGGCTCGATTCGCTCTCAAGTCTTTACACTTCGAACCTTCAGCCGGTGATTCTTCGTTGTTCATCTCTTGCTCAAAATATGTTATTTTATATGTCCTTGTCTATGTTGATGATATTATTGTTACAGGATCCGATGCTATAGTGATCCATACTTTAATCAAGAAATTGAGCGACATGTTTGCCTTGAAAGATCTCGGTGCACTTCATTATTTTTTCGGGATTGAGGTGTTTCGGACTTCGAAGGGTTGTATCTTACACAGACCAAATATATCCAGTGATCTGCTTGCTAAAGTGAAGATGACTACAACAAAAGCTCAAGCCTCTCCTATGGCTTCTGGTCGCATTCTCTCCATTTCTGATGGTGATCCTTTTCATGATCCTGAATTCTACAAGAGCATCGTGGGTTCCTTATAGTACTTGTCACCTACACGTCCTGATCTTGCCTATTTCATGAACAAGGTTGCTCAATTTATGCATGTTCCGACAGTAGAACATTGGAAAGTCGTGAAGTGTATCCTTCGGTTTCTACAAGGGACGATGTCTCATGGTTTGTTTATCCAGCCTTGCTCGTAATGTTAAACTACGGGCTTTTTCGACACCGCCGGTTCAACTTTAAGCTTTCACCGACGTTGATTGGGCTAGGTTGTCACGATGATCGTCGTTCTACGAATGGGTTTCGTGTGTATCTTGGTCCGAATATTATATCTTGAAGTTCTAAGAAGCAGATCATTGTCTCAAAATCTAGTGCGAGGCGAATATCGTGGGATGTCTGTTGCTGTCTGCTGAGCTTGCATGGCTTCAATCTCTTCTACACGAGTTACGAGTTCCTTGTTCGGCACCACCCATCTTGTGGTGTGATAATATTGGTGTCACCTTTCTTTCTACAAATCTAGTTTTTCATGCTCGAACAAAGCATATTGAAATTGACTATCACTATGTTCGTGAACGAGTTGCTTGTAAAGTTTTGGAAGTTCGCTTTGTTTCCTCACTTGATCAGATTGTCGATATCTTCACCAAGCCGCTCTCTCCGCTCCGCGCTTTCGTCTTCTCGCTTTCAAACTCCGTGTTCATCCATTACCCGTTCGCTTGAGGGGGCTGTAGAAGATATTAAGGGAAATAAAAATTTACTCATTAAGAGTTAGTATTAGAATAGAAAATAATATATTCTAGAGATTTACTTGTTCACTAAGTCTTTCATCGTCTTTTTATATATTTTGTATTTCATCATCATAATCAATAACACAAATAAAATATTTTCCTATCAAAATTTCAACAACGCCAAACATATGACGGATTAGACCCCAGTGTCTCTTAGTGGAGAGAATAATGAAAAAAATATATTACTTTTAAGGGAGATGCAAGTATATAACTCGTCTCTTGGAGGATTCTTCATCCTGTTTGACAAGAAGTGCAATATAAATACAATTAAGGTTTCTAAACTATAAGCCACCATTCTTTTTCGAGTCAGTCAAAGAATTCTACCTGCCCATCTCACTTTTTTTGCGTCCCACCAAAACAACGAATGGCTCTCTCGATTTCAGCAAGAATATTCTTCTTAAGGATGGTGAAGCAAGTCATGACGTAATTGGAAATTGCTTGATTGACTATATCGGGATTGCTTTATAATTAGGAATGGTAATTATCTGCAATTCGTGGAGATCCGCTAAATTTTATCCATCATGGAGTGGTTTTGGAGGATAAAAAATCTCCATGGATACTGGAGGCGGATAGAAAAATTTATCCACTTCATAAATGGAGGCGGGGACGGATACAAAATTTTATCCATGGATGTATCCATGAATATCCGCTTAGATAAAATAATTATAAATATTGTTATTCAATCCAATAAAATATAAATATATCGATTTTTTATTATTTGTTAAGTTGCATCAATTTTATTTACAAATGTTTAGTGTAACTATAAAAAAATATAACTATCGTTGCTTAATAAATAAAATAATTTCCGATTGATTTTATTTTATTTTTTATGCATTTGATGTTAAGTTTTCGAAAAATCGATGAATTAAAAAATCCATGAAATATCCGTTATCCGACATGAATGTGAGGACGGATGTAATTTTTTATCCATTACGAATATGGAGACGGACACGAAGAGTGATTATTTTAAACGATATGGAGGTGGAGATATTACTATTTACCATCTCTTTATTTATAATTTAATCTTTTATTTCATTTAATAAATTATTGATTAACTTAATGGGTTAGAAAATGTTATTGAAAAAGAAAAAAAGGTAAATATGTAAAAAGTATTCTAATATACATTAGAAATTCGTTAAATTAATACTCGGTAAATTAATAAACTCTGTAAAATAATAAATTTGTTCGGTTCAGACTTGGGGCTAATGTAAAAAATTAAAAAATTCGATAAAATAATAAGATAATAATTTTTCGGGAGATCCCTTTATAATTTTTGGTTTCAAAAAAATCATAAATTAATAATTCATAGAAATTGAAAAAAGAAAAATATTACACTCTATTGAAATATGATTCAATAGTTGTACACTTTTCTTTAAAGTTCAAGTCTATTTGGAGTCATTGCCACCAAATAAGAACACAGATACAACTATTGAGTCCAAGGTTCGTTGCAACGTAATTCTAAGAGGCATAGACTAATTTACCATTTTATTTGATATGTACAATATAATTACTTAGTTTATACGGAAATATGAATTACTTTAAATCGGTTAAAAACTCTTTAAATTAATAATTATTAATTTATCGATAAATTAATAACTCTCTACAAAATTAATAAATTTTTCAGTCTTTGTACATTTATAGAGTTTTAAGCATGTACGTCGATTATTTTAACCAAAATGAGCAACTTTCAATTTTAAATTTTTTGATCGAATAGGAAACCGATTGGCTAAACATGTAATCGTTAGTCGACCGCCAGTTTACGGTTGGTTTCGATTAACCAATTAACAATAATGTTTAATACGGTTGTCTCCTCCGGCGTTGTCTTCTTTCATCCTCACGATTGAATACACAACTGATCTTTGCTTTACTACTTCACATCAAGCCATAGTCAGTTGCTCCACCTTTAATTTTTAGGTGGATCCAATTTTTCGGTTCCTATTCGGTGTGACGGTTTATGTCCATTCTCAGTTTTGCCTCTTTTTATTGATTGATTTATGTATCAATTGATCTTAACTAGTACATTCCTTGCCCTTGGTTGGTATATCCTTTGCCTTCTTTTTCGAAATTTTTTCATCACACTTTATGAGATTATGAAAATATTATCACGTCATATTTTGTATATAAAATTTTATAGAAATAACATTACTTGACACCCTATAATTGTTTTAAAATCCAAATCACAATCGCCAAATTGATCTTATCATTTACATTTCTTTATTGACACAAAAGACACAATACAAAGCTTTTGTTCCAAGCTAGCCATAAGTAGACGAAAACCAATAAGCCCAAAGGAAAAAACCAAAAACACAGAAACTCGAACCACCAAACTTTTTGACAAACCGAACCCAAAATCAAACCCTTGCATATTCATCTGAGTTCGAGGATTGGCAAATGAAAATATCACCGTAAACAAGGCCAGCCAACCCACCTCCGATGAGTGGGCCCACCCAGTAAATCCAAATCTGAGAGAAATCGCCACTGACAACAGCTGGACCGAAAGACCTGGCCGGGTTCATCGAACCACCACTGAATGGACCGGCAGCCAAGATGTTGGCTCCAACAATGAACCCAATCGCAATCGGCGCGATTGTTCCGAGCGAACCCTTTTTCGGGTCAACAGCTGTGGCGTAGACCGTGTAGACCAAAGCAAATGTTATGACAACTTCCATAACAATTCCTTCCAATGCGTTCATTCCTGAAGCTACTCCATGAGTTGGGACACTCTACAAAATTAAATCAAAGTATTGAACCGTTAAGGGCTAAACTGTATGAATATAGAATTTGAGGACTAACTTAGCCTACTTTCAAAACTTAGGAAGTAAGTTAAAGGTGCCCTATAAGTTTTCAATGTCAATTTGTGGACTAATACTTCATAAGCTATTACATACCAGTCCATTTGTGACAAACTTGAGGAGGAAGCAAGCGACGATGGAGCCAAGGCACTGGAGCAATCCAGTAGAAAACGGCAGTGAGGATGGTGATGTTACCACCAACAGCCAATCCGAAAGTGACAGCTGGATTCAAGTGTCCACCAGAGATATTGGCGGCGATTGAGACACCTACAAAAAGCGCGAATGCATGTGCGACGGCTACGGCCACCAGTCCGGCTGGGTCCAAAGCCGCATCGCTGGTGACCTTACCGTAAGCGATGGCTGAGCCAACTCCGGCAAATACGAAAAGAAGAGTTGCAATGAATTCGGCTAAGTAAGATTTTAGAGATCCTACACTGAATGAATCAGGAACGTTTCCAAAAGTCAACTTCACCATTTTTGGAAAATTTTTGTTATTACAAAGATAGAAATTGGTTGTTAATTTGAAAAACTTGACTATGTAATATTTCAGTGAGTGTGTTGCCATGCATAGATGTGTATATATAGTGGCACAAAATTGGTTCTATTCATAGCCGGCCACCGGAGATGGGGCCCATTATGTGAGTTGGCAGCTTGTGATTGGTAGCCGACCAACCGCCTTTTATAGATAAATTTGAGAGGCATTATGAGCATAAGACAACCAACTTAATTAGTATAATATTTAATCAATGAATATGATCAACTCGAATTATTGATTAATAGATTAATAATTAATCTATTGTCATCCAATACATTAGAAGTGTTCGCGTATTAAAAGTTATGATTATTAAAAGATTATTAGTTGACAAAAAATGATTTGTCCATCCTTATTAATTAGATGATTTATTAGGTTAAGCGCTTTTTACTTTAATAAAGTGAATTACATAGCGGGTATGGTGAGAAAAACCCGATAAACACATAATTTCAAGAGATTCATAAAATGTATCAAATGATCAAATTTTATTACTACGACATGTAAAATGATGTACAATATAATTAATGAGATGGGTGTTGGCAAGTTTTTTATATTGTAAACATTTTTTCTTTTGTGGTGATCATCACGATTATATTATTCTAATAGAAGGGCTGCAAAAAGAACCTTTATTTTTATACTTTAATGGCGAGCTGAAAATTATTCATATAAGGTTGTTGTTGGTGAGTATGTTATGAATCTTATGATGTGTCGATGGGTAATATAATCAGATGGAATTTTAATTAGTTTAAGCTTTTCTAACGACTTTGGATAACTTAAAATAATTTTGGATGCTATTATAAGAGATAATGTATGAAATACGAGGGATCCTAAATCTAATAAAAATACTACATAATCAAGTTCATTAAAAATTAGAATGGCTAAAAAGAAAAGGAAAGCAAAGTTATGATCAACTTCATTATATAATTATTCGTATTTAGACTGATAGAAACATGTAACTTGTGAAAATATTATCCTAGGCATATTCTTCTTGTACAGGTATAGCCATAGTGGGATTACCATTTATTCCACCTTTTTCTGTTTAATATTTTTATTTTATTTTGAAAGTTTCTGTTTAATATTTTCTATATATAATAAGTGATTGTGTTTTGCACTTTTGCCACTAATGTCCTTGAAAAATTGTTAGGATGTGTTTGTTATATACCTGTAGATTGTAGCATTCATTTTTTTAATTAAAATAAATATATATTTTAAAGATTTTTGGAGCAAGATTACGAACACGTTCCAAACATAAAAAAACGCATCCATAATATTTACGATTGGGAATCCCACTTTTACAGAAGAAATTAGGTTTTATATATTACTTTATAAATTTACTGCACAATGAATATACTCCATTGGTGTCAAGGAAAGTTCAGTCGAGTTTTTCCACGTATTTTCTTCTCTTGATATTATTTCAAATTATTATTTTTATATTTGAATAGATGACGACTTTGACATTTTACGCATATATTAATATCATTAATTTCAATATATAAATTATTTTTATTTTACAATTTTATTCTTTCTCTTCCTCTATTAAAGTATTATTAATTGTATGTATGGATAAAATTAGTGGAGAGATAAAAATGAAAAAATACATTGATATTCTCAAAACATCAACTATTTAAAAATAAAAATATTTAAAAATGTCTTATTTGTATACGAAAGAGTATATTATCGGAGATTTGGAGTTGAAATGGACTGTGCTTTGTATTTTTTATCTTAGAGCCCGTTTGGTAGCCCAGAAAACCTGGACTTTTCACAAAGGATAAACGAGCCCCTTACTGCTTATCTGTTAGTGTTATACACTTTATACCTGAGGTGAAGTTAGAGTTTGATTTCACTTTTTTTTTTTTTTTTTTTTTTTTTTTTTTTTTTTTTTTTTTTTTTTTTTTTTTTTTTTTTTTTTTTTTTTTTTTTTTTTCACTAGACATGAGAAAACAAGCTGTTCAGCTGAGACTCCGCTCGGATTTGGCCGAGCTCGTCGAAAAGCAGAGTCGAATCGAATCAAGCCTCAAAATTTTTCGAGCTTCAAATTTAGGCTCTAGTTTGATTCGACTTACGATCTGAATGGCTGTATTTGCAGAGCTTTCAAAAATAAAAAAAAATATAAATATAATAATATAAATGATAATTTTAATCTCATAAAAATAATTTTATTAATTTATAGGGATAAAAATATCATTTTCTTGATTAATATAATATTTATTATTTTTAATCTTGTTATAGAAAAGAAATTAAATGAGAAAATCTATATCATTAGTATTAAATGATATTTATACCCTCATATATTATTCAGAATAAAAAAATTATAGGGTCAAAAATGTCTTTTACATCATTATTTTATTTAAATATTTTTTTATAAAAGCTCGCGAGCGGCTCGGGATCGACTCGACTCGAGCTCGCCAAAAGCTTCGAGTTCGTTGACCTCGAGCCCAAAAAGTTCGCCTCCTAAACGAGCCTAACTTTTCAGGCTCGAGCTCGGAATCTCATTTTCCGAAATGCTCATTTTCCGAACCGATTCCGAGCTTTAAACTCGTTTTCCCACCCCTACTTTTTAGGGGTTCATTAATACAAAAAATAAAGTTTAGGGGTTTAATAATTTTCATCATGTTTATTATCTTCAATTGTATAAGCCTACAAGGGTCTAGTTAAGATTCAAGTATATGTGGCTCCAACACAGCTTTATTCTATATAAAGTTAGTTTTATTAAATACTAATAAAAGGAACAGTGATAATAATAATAATAATACAAATTATTGTCTTTGATCTCTAGAAAGGGTTCAACCACGACGATGGTTTAATAGTTAAAACACCTAATTTACTAGTTAAAACACCATCTCCACCTTCAAGAGGTATAATGTTCAAATCCTGTTCGAGATCTCCAGAACGTAGGATTAACAATGACAATTCCATAAACTTCGCAAAATGAATTTCGACATCATAATAATTTGAATAGAGTGAAATTTCATCAATGCAACGATAAATATGCATAAACATGCTTTAAGCATAGCTACACTGTCATATCATATACCTTGGAAAAATTATCAGCACACCTATCCAATGAAAAAAACTATCTACAATTGCCTAGTCAATGAACATCTTCAATCCATTGACCCAAACATCTGAGCTATCCAAGTTGTGAGAGCGTATCAGATGTATACAAGTGGCTTCGCCATTACTAGGAAATCAGATTTATAAGCACATAACATCTTCCATACTCTTCCTAATAACTTGAAATCACATTATCAAATTTAAACTTCTTTTACTTCATCATCTGATTCCAAGATAAATGAATTTGAGGAGGTATTGTCTCTACCTTTACGTTTCTTCTCATCATAAAATGGCTTCTCACAGATACAAGAGTAAGGGTATTCATGGAATTCACCTCGTCCTGGCCTCATCTCATCGGGTTCTCCCATAAATCCTCTTTGGAAAAACTTAACCTTTTTGGAAAAAGTTTCCCAATCCATCTTCTTCCTGTCCATGAATAAAGCACTGAGCTTCTTCGCATTTGGTCTTATTGTCCTCTTGTGCCCCATATACCTCCTACGACCGACGAAAGAAACATTTAGTTATACATATTAAAGAAATTCCCAAGAGAAAAATGAGAAATTCTTAGGTAGTAACTTCCTACCACATCGGCACTTAAAGAATGCATATAGTCGACGTGTACACGTTTTAATTTGTCAAATCATTGAAAGAGATGCTATACAAGCATAGCAGAAGGTGATTCTAAGGTTTCTACCTAAGATTTTTCCAAGAAAAACACGATTATTCAAAAAACATGCTTGCTTTATTAGACCATATTAGTTCTACTTTTTTGAGTGCTCCATAAGAAATTACTTTTACCTTATGTAACTCAAAACCCAAAAGTACTTCTATCTAAATTCAACAAAAACACATACCATGTATGAAACCGAAATGAATTTAGTTGTCTCACCTTCGACCTGAGAGAATTCTACGCCATATTTCCATTGTTATTGGTGACAAAAACATCACTCTCATCACACACCATGTAATCAATTACAGCAAGGCGGGAAGAATAAGAAAGAAAAGGTTTCAACTCTTCACCGGCGAGCATCTCCTTTGTATAAAAGTTTGGAAAGAGTTCTCTAAGTGGCTGTAGCGTCTCCTCGCCGCCATATATTTCTCCGGATGCAACATAGAGATATGTATCATTGGAAAAACTCAAGTCCTCGAAGCATTAATCCAACTTCATACGGAGTGAGTGGACATTTCCCACGCTTTCTCTTTCATCATCTGCGCTTAAATCCTGCATAAGGTCACAATAAAGTTACACTCCAATTCCAGGTTATGTAATAGAGAACAATCTCAATCTTGGAAAAAAAATTATGAATTTTGGTTGAGGTTGAGGTTAATTGATGAATATAACATGCATCCAAGTTACAGGGATGGCAATCTCACTAGGTAAAGTTGCCCATCTTTTTCTTATTTACAGCAAGCTCTACTCTCTCTTTGTCACCTCCACCAAAGTAACATCCAGAGAAAGCTAGCATGTCAGGTTCAAACCTGCAATTGAAAGTTAAAAGCCTCAATACCTTACTGATTTCTTAAAGATACAAATAATTAGACGATGATTCTGTTACTTCCAGGTTAAGTCAATACTTGAATTTCAAATTTCAGACTAATAAAGAAAGTACCTCAGTGGACAGCAATACGTATCGTTTCGCCATCGTTTGCATTTCCGCGGCCTATGTTCTGACCAAGTACTCTTATAGGTTTTGCAAATCTGAAAGAATGGAAATTAGCCCGACAACGCAACTTTGCAGCTCACTGTCAAGATTACTTGAAAGTCTATAATCAAACTTTGTTAGTTGCAGAACACTGCATATTTCGAAAGCTTTAGTTTTAGTAAACCACAGGTCCAAATAATGAAATAACTACATCAGTAAATAAATTAAACTTTCATAAACGAACGATTCCAAGCACTATGAAACTAAACTTTTAGACTGGTAGGAGAAACGATTCAATTCTTGAAGAAGATATGATATTATTCACACAATCCAGTTAACTAAAATGAATCAGCGTCTGGGAAGAGAAGCCTTACGAGTATATCATCATAAGTAGTGGAAGAACTTGGTCCAGATAGTATTCAGGCTCAGATTTTCTTGGAATACGTATAGTGTAGGGAGGTTCATCCATTGATCTCATCACTTTATCAGGAACTCTTTTTGACAATCGGCACATCTTTTACAAGGTGAAACGAGACTTCAATTAAAGTCAAAAAGATGTTCAAGAAATCTACTACAGATTAAAGTAAGCATATTAAATACAGTTGCAATTAAACTGCTACCACACTATGCAAATTAAGTCACTCAAAATCCAAAATGCTACTGATAATGTAAAGAAGAATCTTAACCTTACCTGTCATCTTTCAAAGAAGGATTGGTGATCCAACTCTCAGTACAACTAAAGGTTAAAGCACAGTATCCGTTACAACAACCTACTGCATCTATTATCTGATGGAAAAAAATGATGTTCATTTCCAAATATCTTTGACTTCTAGACAGAAACAAGAGCTTAACTAAACTAGTTGACAAGCAATGAAATTTGACTAAAGTTGCAATTTTATTTTTCTCAACTTCTTTACAATCGTGGAGAGTCATATGGTCAAAGTAAAACCACTTACTCTGTTCTTCGTTGGTTCAGCCATCACACTTAACCCAATTAGCAAGTACGCCATTTGATGATAGCATAACGTAAAATTTTGTATAACTAAGATGCCAAGCAATTAAACGAATTCATCAGTATGTTTGAAACATATCAACACACATGTACATACAAACTTAGAAGACTAGAAAGTTAAAAGAGTCATCTATATCAGAGAGTTCAGAGAAATCACATCAGCTTAAATAGATCCAAGATCTCTCGAGGATAGGCAGAGACGATCATTACATTGTAATCCAGAAGTTAAAAATATCAATCCATAACTACAAAGCTAACAAACACATCTTACTTGCACATGACAGAGAAATACTCAACAATCACAATTGGAAACCAAGCCAGTACCTACTAAAACAATATTTTAAAAGCTGACATATCCACCTACCCAGATTAAAATATCTTTAAATGCAACATGTAAAAAATCTACAGCAAGTTATAAATCAGCAATTTGCTGAACATGAACAAATGCTAAGATTTAAGAGTCGAGACACTCGAGCAAAAGCTTCTTTTGAAAGTGAATCAATATAAAAGAACTTTCGGACAGCTTTAGGCCACTCTTTCACTTTCAACCGTGATACTTGGCGTATGTATTTTGATTTCCATATGTCGATTGGCTCCATAACGATTCCCTGCCCTAGCAATGTTAATGTTGCTAATCAATAACACATTTCCAGTTCGCTGCATTAAGATTCAAAACAATTTCAATTCAATTAAAATTTGCACACCAGTCTAGGGTAGAAGCTTCCGTTTCATCAAGCGTTGAGAGTACCATTCGAGATCCGACGCCACGTGGCCAGTGAAAAGCGAAATCAAGGCCGAGGCAAAACAGCATTATGCCACAAATTAGCGACCACGAGATCGGCCGACGGTGTTGCGAAGCATTATCGCTGCGCCGAAGAACCGTTGTTGTTATGCTGTAACAGAGCCAGGTTCGCAGATACTAAAACTGAACATATACGCCTTAGCAACGCCCATCGGTTTTGTCCCAACTCCGCCGTCGTCGTCGATTTCATCGTATATTCACCAATGCCATCATGAATTCACAGCTCCGAATCTAAAAATGCTCAAAACGACCGAATGAAGAAGGAAGAAGAAATCGAAAGGTCAATTATGATTCTAGATTCAGTTTAAACTAGGGTTTTAAGAGTCAGAGTGTGAACAGGAGAGTAAATTTGAATTGAATTGCTGTGGACTGTTGGAGGTTCTTAGAGAGGAAAATCAAAGTAAAGCTTTACTTTTTGAGAAAGTGATTAAGTGAAAGTGAAATAATAGAGAGGAAGACCGGAAGGTTTTTTTCTTCTGAGTAACAATGGAGTCGAGTGTATGTGTGTGTGTGGTATGGTTTTCCGGTTAAAAGGAGATGAGTGTAACTAACTTAACGGCGATCCAATACGCTCTCTCAACTCCGTTTATGGAAATATTTTCATTAATGTGGTACGCAACGTTTAATTAATTTAAGATATTTTTTAATTTTTTAAAAAAGATATATATTTAAGATATTTTAACGTATATATCTACCCTAGAAAGGTGATATTTTTATTTTTATATAAATAAAAGATTTCAAAAAATAAAATAAAATAATCAACTTCTAGATTATCAAAAAAAAATAATCAACTTCTAGAATCAAACAATCAATATTACACAATAACAATAGAGCATTCATCTCGAGCAATAAAAATTCTTATATGACTATCAAAAATTCTTATACCTACAACTTGCATAGTTACGGTCGCTCGATTTTTTGCCAAAATGTCGACTAAACAGAATCCTAATTGGTCTTTAAAAATTGAACCAAATCATTGAATCGATTATTTAAAGTGGCGTATCGATCCACCGAAAAGTTTCGGTCAATTTGGAATCGGTTGGTCGGTTATATATACATATATATTTTATATATATATATTCTAAATGTCAGTATATCACATAATTTTCATCAAATTAAAATTATTTCCATTCACAAAATAGATACAATTTTTTTCAATATAATTTGTATAAAATTTTTTTTATCTATTTTAAGACGGAAAGAATATTACTTATTCTGTAAAAGAAGAAAAAAAAAACTACCAAAATAGAAGAAAAAAAAAGAACTACCAAAATAGAAGAAAAAAAACTACCAGCTATCAATTGAATTGCTGCTCAACTAGTAGTAGTGAAAAGAAAAATAAGGATGAAATCTTAATTAAACTACTATCCATAAGGAAACCGTTGTCCTTATCCATAATCCATAGTTCCATAATGTGAAATTCAAAGTCCATTGTTCAGGTGATCGGAGAAAGAGAAGGGACGGCTCAGCTGTGGTGACGACTGGAGAAGAGGTCAAATTATTGGCCAAACCCTGATGTCGAAGTAGATCGGGTTTTATAACATCAAACATAAAAAATGTTTAAAATTAAAAAACTATTCCAAAGATTTATCCCAAAATTTACATATCAAAAGTACAATATATAAATTTACAACATGATTTTTTTTTGAATAAATATTTTTACAACATAGTCATTAGTCAATCAGTGAAAGAATGTAATGGACTTTAGTTTAGGCCTAGATAAAACTATATATGTTATGGGCTTCAAGATTATATGTATATAAAGGATTACGTTATAACCGGTTTTCGTCGGTTAATTGAAAAATAACCGGCCTAAAACTAATCGGGAAATACCTAGATTTTTCAAACCGAGCTGAGAATCGAGAACCGTCCGAAACCCAAAAACAACCGACCATTGCATTTGATTTTTCGATTTCTATTAAATCAGACGGTTTATATCCAACCTTACAGACCCTACCCATAATATAAATTGACACTTATACATACAAATTTTAATTTGACATGTATATTATTTGAGATTTTCGAGACCGGTACTTATAATTAATTAAAAAAAAGTGTATTTTTGAAATGGGATTTCCAGGTTAATTAATTAAGCACTTACACAATACATTTGAGAATAGTATTTTTGGAAATGGTATTTTTCGGATTTTACCTAAATACTGGCTAATCGTGTAATTAAATTAATTATCTTGAGATTGCCATTTCTGAAAGAAATATATCTATTTATCTTTACACAAAAATCTTTATTTCGTGTTCACGTTTTAGGGTCGTGATGTATTTTATAATTTCCGCAGCGAAACTGATGGATATGACTTGTGAAATTATGTTTTCTTTTAATTAAAATCAAAGCATAGCTAGGTTTATACTATAAACTAAAGAAAACCACGACATTCATGCTAATCTCAAATAATATGACTTGAATAATGTACTTGAGTAGTTAATTAATACTTCTTTTTTTGGATAAACAGTAGTTAATTAATACTACAACTTACAAAAACTATACCCTATTTATCAACTCCAGAGTCCAACAAATTTAAATAGAAAATGCCACGTCATCAGAAATGCATATATAGTACTATGATGGGTCAATATCAGAACATCAAAAAAAACGTGTCAATATCAAAAACTGCTACTGAAAATTTTAATTAAAGAAGTATATTTGTTATCTCAAAAAAAATAAAAAATTGTTCAACAATCCCAGCAGCCAAGTTAATTGTCAATCTGATGGATAGTTGTCACTTTCTAACAAGAGATTGAGAAGAAATTTTGGCCACTTGTAATTTAGTCTTTTACACCTATTATTTAAATGAAATTACTTACTCGATTAGGCAGTTAGAAAAAAATTAACATTTTTGTTTTCTTCCTTTTCAAAGAAAAAAGACATGATGTCAGCCGGAACGATGGTTTAATAATTAAAGTTCGAATTTTGTTTGGTACATGTTATATAACTCGAGAAAGATAATATATGCTGTATTTCAATTGAATTCGTACCTTGAGGTTCTAATTTGAGATCTATCGATAAGAAACTCGGGTATGGAGAAATGTCTCCACCGAATGATCAAAGGCATGCATGCTTTCACAAGTGACTATAGGTTGAATCAAGTACATACCTTTTTTTAATCTCTTATCATTCATTTTAAAATATGGATAATTACACTATGCCCCCTTAAACTTAAAGAAAATAAGAGTTGGCCATTTAAACTATCAAACATAACATTTGCCCACTTAAACTATGGCCTCAATCCCCCGTCTATCGTTTGTCAGAATTTGGATTTGAACCCTCCAGGAGCAGGAGAGTATTTTTTTCTCCCATCCGTAGATAGTTTTATTGACGGTTTGGTCCCCAACTTTTATTTCCTCCACGGATGGCCCATTTGTTTGCCATCTCATCAAATTCAAACATCCGACGCAGTTTGGGGTTAACGGAACTCTTATTGACACATCCTCACAAATTAACGGACTGGACCCAAGTATTACACGGAGACATAGTTTATTTTTTATGTTAAAAAAACGATTTCATTACTTAAGGCAATCCGATTAAGCGGTACAAATAGGGAGACACTCGCCCTTATCTCAATGCTTTTTAGATTTGCAACACAATGGACAAGACGATTGTTATCTCTCGAGATAGATACAAAAATGCGTAAAACATTTCTTACATTTTTAGTATCTACATAATTGAACTGGCTATATATAAGTTAGTTTGATAGTTTAAGGGGCCCTATGTAATTATCTACAAAATTATGTTGGAGAGTCCCGTTAATATGGGATATTTTTTTTCTAATAAAAGTTTATTTATTTATTTGACATTATTTATTTATTTATTTAATATTTATTTGTGTGTATTTGGATTTGGTTGCTGCATATAGATCAAATTGGACCATGCATTACGTTAGGGTGCGTCTAAGATTGAAACTTTCCTACATTACACGTTATAGGAAGAGAAACCTGACTCGAAAGTGATCTTCCATAAATTATGTTCTAAATCAACCTAAATTTTGGTCAACCAACATAGGTCTACTCTCGTCTAAAATTTAACAAACATATATATACTATACTTTTGAATTAATCACCTGACATCATCACGAAACTTTTGTTCGACTAGTGAACTTACTTTTGAGACTTGTTTCGCAATATCACCTCCTCCCGTCAACTTACAAGTTATCTCGTAATAAAATTTATTTTAATTTACTTCAAGCGTTTTTTATCAAATTAATATATATTTGAGCTATTTTTCTAGTATCATTCTTGCATTTATTTTAATTAATCTTCTATTTTGAATAAATATTTATGACTTTTAAATAATAGATGATGAACATTGACAAGTAATTTTTTCTATCATTTATTGTTTTCTTAAAATTCACACTTTTTATTATGAGGCATTTCGAAATGAACTGAAAAAAATAATATTTTAAATATAATTCCACCGGATAAATCCAAATATAAAAAATTATAAGTATATTATTTAAGAAAAATAATTCAAAGAGATATACACAATAAATTTACGTGATTTTTTATTTTATAAACTTAGTCTATAAAAATCTTATAGAGGACAGAAATGATAAATTTAAAATATTTTAATTACGTATTTTATTGGCTAATTGAATATTGATATGTCGTTTTTAGCTTTTACTCTATTTATTATTTTAGATAATAAAAGAAAAATTTTTATAATTTTTTTTTTTAATAATTGGCATATAGTTTGCATTCATTCGATCACTCTTAAAGTATTATAATTCTTAAAATAAAATGAAAAAAATACAATTAAATTATTATATATTGGAATATTTCTAGTTAAACTCTAGCAATTTTTATTTTTTCTTTCTTTTTGGTCTTGTACATGCTTTTAAAGTTTTTCAATAAAAATCACTTAAAAATATTTATTTATATGTTCTATTTAGATATTTTTATTTTTAAATCGATTTGTAATATGATTTCCAACAAGTTTGTAGTCTTTCTCGATTGAATTTGAGAATTATTTGGTGCTAATTTTGCAGTCAAATCTGAAAAGTCAGAATCTGTGATTAAAAGGCAAACACGAAAGAAGAGAATCTACTTAACTTTTGGCATGCATCGACCTAATGACCTTATCTTAGTTTAGTTAAACGCTGCTTTAATTAATTAATTAATTATGGTTATTGTTTTTGTTTTGTTTTATTTTTAATTTAGTTTTTAAAAAAAGGTTTATATATAATGTTTGTAATATTCTGCAAAAATCTCTAAAACCCATCTTATAACTAACAACGACCAACAAAACGAGAAAGCGTCATGTTCCGTTTTTTCAGTTGCATAATTGTTTTCTCGATCCTTTCCCGCCCGATATTTCCCGCCAGAATTTTACCGGACGAACAAGTCGCCGCCATGACCGCCGGCGGCGGCTCATCTTCACATCAGCACAACTCCACGTGGCACGATTTCAACCGTTTTTTAGACGCTGGTAAGGGAAGCCACGTCATCGGCATGTCGGAGCTCAAGAAATACTTCCACCGTTTCGGCTACCTCCCGATTCCCGACACAAACTTCACCGATTTTTTCGACATCCAGTTCGAATCCGCCGTCATGTCTTACCAGAAAAAGCTCGGATTACCAGTCACCGGTAAGCTCGACTCCAACACAATCTCGACGATCGAGTCGCCGAGGTGTGGCGTATCGGACACCGGCAGAAATTTGCACACATCAAAACACTTTGCTTACTTTTACGGGAAACCACGGTGGACCCGATCCTCGCCGGTGACGTTAACTCTACGGATTTTCTCCGTTTAACATGATAGATTACATAAGCTTATCAGAAATAAGAGCCGTTTTCAATCGGTCTTTTTCACGGTGGGCGAAGGTAATTCCCATCAAACTCGTCGAAACGGCCGATTATCAATCGGCCGGATATACGAATCGGGTTTTCCGAGGAGATCACGGTGACGGAGAGGCGTTTGATGGGGTTTTAGGCGTTTTAGCTCATGCATTTTCACCTGAAAACGGAAGATTCCATCTAGATGCAGATGAAACGTGGGCCACCGATTTCGAAAAGGTTAAATCAAAAGTAGCCGTTGATTTAGAATCAGTTGCCACACATGAGATTGGACATATACTTGGTTTGGCACATAGTTCAGGTCAAAGACTCAGTTATGTATCCAAATTTAAGTCCAAGGAGTAAGAAAGTCGAACTTAAGATTGATGACGTGGAAGGGGTCCAAGCATTATACGGGTCAAAAACCTGAATTTCCAGATTAGTTCATTATTGGAATCGGAAAATTCTTCTAATCATGGTGGTGTTGATCTCAAAATAAGATTATCAAAGTGGACCATTTCTTTGTTTTTGTTAGTTTCTTTGTTGTCTTTATTATGTACATGATCGATGCATAGGGATTTTTTATTTAATTTAATCTCAAGTGTAGAAAAAATATACACTTTCAGTTGGAATAAATACAAATTTTTATATATAAATTATATATAAAATTCATATTTATTTTAAACCAAAATAATATATATTCACAGTTGACATATAAAAAAAGATGAAAGTAAAAACGAAGAATTTATTCTTTATTTGAAAAGATATAACCCCACTTACTCTTCTTCTTCACAAATTTTGATTTCTAGTCATGGCAAAAAAAGAGATCCCGAAATCACAACTATCACGATTAAGGTACATGACCACGGTCAGATTTGTAACCAAAATCGAAACAGATCAAAATCAAAACAAATCAATTAACGTTGTCTCGAAAAAAATTTACAATTCCCTTCCGATTCATATTTTTGAAAAAATTATATAAAATCGAACTAAAATCATCCATTTGAAAAAATAAAATAAAAATTATGATTTCAACGCTGTTATTAAAAGTTTTAAAAACCGTAGCACCGGTTTTGGGTCAGAACTGGCCGTGGCCATGTCGAGATATTCGAGGTTATTAGCTTCTTAAAGTTTATATATAACCTTTTTATCTTCATATTATATTGGTATTATTTCTTTATTTTGGTCAATTTATTGGTATAATTTATTAGCTTGAAAAAGCGTGAGAATTTGAATAGTTGTGATGAGGAGAAGTTTTTCTAAGAGGGGAAAGACGAGAGAAATCTTGAAGACATGCCCCAATACAAAGAATATATGCTTAGTTCTAAAAGGGAAATTAAAAACAAAAGTGTTGCCTTACATCCAAGACCAATTTCTAGTACAAAAGCTAATTGACAGATAGAGTCTTGACAAAATCTTCCTCATGAAACAAATATTTGTTTGTACTTTCACGTTATTCGTTATATATGTACGTAAAGTAGCCTAGAAATGGAATTTTTTATTTTTTTTAAAAAAAAGGGTTTTTAGTTAGTCAGATTTTTCAATAATAAACGTGTGTACTTATACAAATTTTGATTAATAATTTTGTATCACTCGATGAGATCCTTTTTTAAAGTGGAAAAATATTATACTTTCTGTGTAAATTTTTCTTCAAATTCAATACCAGTCTAGTTGTAATTTGTAAGTTGCAAATTTGTCTTTTTACTTTTCAAGTTTAATTAGATTATCAAAATGATGGCAAATGCTTCACGTATTTCAAACATCTGACTGATGTTAGAATGTTTTTCTAAAAATATATTTCTGGATGAAAAAATGATTTTGTATAAATATAATTTTTATCACATGACATTTAAAATATATCGAAAATAATAGATAACAGATGTAATAACATGAACTCGTGATTTTTCAAAATGAATGTACCAAAGAAAATTTGGAGGTCCCAGTTTTTGACTTTGAAAGGGACTTGGTCACAAAATAGAGTATAGAAATCAATTAATTAGCTAGTGGTGCTTAAGCAGGTAAAAGCATATGAAACATTGCTTACTCCATAGTTGACGGTAAGAAGTACTCATGATAAATTAGTTGAAATTAAATCAAAGAGAAATTGGTACCTTAAATAACTTTTAATGTCGTCAACAAAGTCAAAGATCGTCACAAAGTTGGTCGGAAATGACAATCGTTTCTTTCAACTTTGTACCTACAAAATAAAATCATAATAAATAAAAGTTAGCCCCATCAATTCTTTTACCTCTAATTTAATAATATAATTTATTCACATAATAACTATTTTCGTCACAAATTATATAATATTTTGGATTTTTAGATTTATTTATATGAATATATATTTAAAATAAAATATATATTTTATTCATTGTATTGTATTTATACTAGAGTGAAAGACAGATTTTCGTAATTATAATTACTTGACTTTAGCTAATCTTAATCGTTGTAAATACTCAGATAATACAAATCAAATATAAAGATTACATGATAAAAAATATTGACGAGAAATATTCAAAAGTGTTGGAATGGGTTTTTGTATATGTGGAATTGAATGTGGGTTTGAGAGTTTCCTTATTTGATGAGCTTGTTTATTTCTCACGAGAGCTTCACATCAGATTGAGAGCTTTCTTCTTTACGAGAACTCCACTTCAAGTTGAGAGAGATTGATAGCTTCATCTGTTAATATACCATCGAAAATTTTTTGGGTAAATACGTATTTATTATGAAAAATATAAAAATAAAAAAATATCGTATATTTTGAGGCAGAAAAAAATATAATATTAAAAAATATATATTTTAATCCTCTAGAATAAGCCTTTCTTAAATTTTACTACTATTTTT
>JANIEQ010000215.1:0-14924 GCA_024708375.1 Oxalis stricta | reverse complement strand
GGTATTTTAATTAAAGCTCTTTCTATAAAAAATATATGGAATTTTATTTTAATTTAATTAGTGGAAGTTAATTTATCTTTTACATGAATAAGTTGTGAATGCTCTGTTTTTGCATCACTTTGATTAGTCAGTAATAATGGTGGAATTACAAGTACTGTCTTGACACGTTTTTTTATTTTATTTTAATATTGTATTAGTTTTATATTATTGCTGGGTTTTGGTAATTAGGTTTACCAAATCATCTCCCTCACATAATACATTCATATAATTTATTTTATTTATTTTTGACTTTAGGAACTAATAATATTTTTGTTTTGAGGTTGAGTTATACCAACTGAATATTATTAGATTTTTTTTAATCTTCCATCGAAAGAGTATTTTTGAATTTATCTATTATTTTCCTCACCCAAACGTTAGTGGAATAGTAGAAAACCTTCTCAATATCTTTGAAGTAAAAATCATGATTTAGATAATTTGCCAATTTCCTATATAGCAATAATGTCACAAAACTTTTCATTACTGACTACTATGGCATTGCATTTTGCTACTCCCTCACGTCGGTGGAAGAGACGGAGGTAGTACTTATAATTTACTTTGCATGTTCCAAGAAACTAAAGAAAATGATTAATGCATTCCTTTTAAGTAGATTTGTTTTTGTGGACTCCTGAAAACTTTAAATCCAATTTTTGCTTTGCTTCTCTTTTTAGCTTTATATATGATGATGTAAACCCCATACCCTATTACTCTGCTTTTGGCATTGCCAACATGTACATTTTTGAAGTTTCTATTTGCACCTGTTCAGAAGACTTTCTTAAACTGGTGTATGTTACTTGCTCCTATATACTCCATATATATTTTCACCTTAGGACTTAATTAATTCATAATTATGCATATGTGTTTGAAGTGTGATGTGTGATCATTTCTATGTTAGACTATCAAAAGATAATAACTTAGAGGTTGAGGATCAAAGGACCTATAGTCATACATCACAAATTGGAAGAACAAAAATTCTCATCATCCTATTTGGATATTTCTTATGCATAATAAATCCGTCAAGTGGATGGAGCTTCTTTAAAAGAAAAGGTTGGTAGAAGGCACTGAAAAATCTGGGTCTCGAAGAAAAACATATTTAAAATCCCTCGACTAAAGTACCTTAATTAGATGCTCTAGCTTAATTATACTAACAAACAAATAAATAAATCAATGTTAAAACTTAACATTAGTTTCTCTAATCTCTACATTCTATCAATTTGGACTTTGGAACTGATTTTTTCAGATATTTCTGGATTTTCTTTCTTTTTAAAGGAAGCTGAGTTGTCCCTGTTCAATATCAATTATTATACTCATTTTACCATTCACGATGACATTAAAATGGTCAATGTTTCCAATTTTCCAATCTTTCTTCTAGAACTTGGTATGATTATAGTTCCTGCTAGTATTACAAACACATTGGAAAAACAGATTTGCTTAATTTTCTAATTGCTATAGCTTAGTATCTATATAGAAGTAGTAACTTGTTTCTAACAGCTAAGCAGGGAGGAATTTAGTCAAAGTAACTGAGGACTCGTTTGATAAAAACACCCCCCAAACAGGAAGAATTACCAAAAGAAGAAAAGATGGAGGATCAGAGAAGTCTCGACTCCTCCCCGTTTTATCAGAGCGTAGAAGGCTATATACGAGCCATTGGAACCGATGAGATGGTATCAATGGCCGAGTGACTACTATTCAACGAGTCGTTGCTACCACCACCTGACTTTGACTCAGCATCCCCTGTCCAAAAGGGTGGTTGATCGGAAAGAAGAGAAAGCTAGTCAATGTTGACGTTGTCGAGAGCATGCGGAGGGTTGCTGTCAAGCAATGAATAGAAAGGTAATCATAGGATAGCGTTCTCCGTCCCACTTAGTTTTACTATATATTCAATTTAGTTCGTTAAATTTACTCAACGTTTTCGATTTTCGATATTTTTTTTGTAGGATCGAGGAAATTAATGGGCTAAACGAGCAATTGGAGGAGGGATGCTAGATGTCCTGAGCATCTTCAAGTCCAACTTTTGCAAGAAAAAGCAACGAGGTCAGAAGTTGAAAGGAGATATGGAATGTTACAAGAACAAATCGACTTGTTGATGAACATGTTGCAAGAAAATGAACCAGTAGATGATGAACAAGGCACCGATGAACCCCGGCCTTGGATTCTCGTATCCGATTATTTTATTATATTTCCTTTTATTTTTATTCTTTTGTAGGCTTGTTTATTAATTTGGAGAGAGTTAGAAAATATATATACATAGGTATGCCATATATACAATTAGTATTAAGGAGATTCTGTGCCCTCAAGTTTTGAGATTGCATACGGTCCTAGTCATTACTGTTTGCATGGTGTTCGTTCTTGTAGACGATTTCTCAAAGCTTGAAGTGTGTACAAACAAATATTTATTTATCTCTAGTTGTAAAGCATTCCAATCTATAAATATAATTGTATTCGGACTCTATGGATATATGTATTATTATTACTATGACAGAAAACTAGTTCTTTCATATAATTTATGACATATATGCTGTGGAGTCTTGTTGGTTTCTTGAAGCTCATAGTAGATGTCAAATTTACTAATTAGCTCGTTCAAAGGGTCAATTTTACCAATTAATTATCATCATAGACGTGGCATATCTATTTATCACGTGCAATCTTTTGATCGATTGTTGAAATAAAATTAGTTGAGAAAGAGACAAATCATCTTGATGAGGGGATAGCTTTCAAGGTTCAATCTTTGTATACATGAAATAGATTTTGGTTTCTTAAGCAACTTATGAAAAGGCCTGGACTTGCTTTGTGTAAATGGAGCCATGATTGTGTAAAGCCCATTGCATCCAACATTTCCTAGAACTGTTGCTTTGTGTAAAGAACATCACCATTCTTAAAAATTGATGATATATGGAGAAAGTTTAATTTCTATCAATTTCAATCCTAGCTTACTTTCATTTCTAACAATTCTATAAAGTTTTGGAGAAGTGGCGTGGAGATAATGCAAGTTGCCAAACAACTAGTTACGTGTATATGACTAGAGCTGAACTTTGTGATTTTTGAGGATGCTACTCCAGATAGGAGTATTTAATTATTGTAACCATGCTCTAAGGCGTGTATTGTTACAAAGTTGCGAGCAAAGTTTTTGCTACACAATGGCATAACTACTAGCATCTTCAGTTGGAATCCGGGGTCAAACAATCGAAAAAGACGATAGTATCGATTGACTTCTTACTTTACGCACTTTTAATTAGCATATCCTAACTTATGTTCATTGCTATTTGGTTGGTAGATGACATCTATCCAACCTTAAATTGTATTTAATTTTTATATACTCTTTCTTTATTTTATCTGGTTAGTTTAGTTGTGACGACATCTATAATATTTTACCTATTTTTGGAGACTAATGCTTTCATCCGAGAATTATTGTCAATAGAGAGAGGCCAAACTCAAACTCAGCCATTAATTTTTTTTAATAATATGTTTCCTCAAACATATATATAAAAAAAAGTATATGCCTAGAGTAGACTATTAATTTAATTGCACCTCTGTATATAGACAATTCCTGTGATATGAGTCATATGACCCAACTTGGTTTTAATATTTTCACACTTCCAAAAGAAACCTTCAAGTGGGATTTTTTTTCCTTTTGATAATGAAGGAATATTATTAACATTTAATCTAATTAACATAGGTTATTTACTTGTTTATACTTCTAACTTCTGAAGTCACGGTTTTGTGATCATCTAATTGTATTAATATACAGTATATATGTAGTACTATAAAGTCTTGGAAGAAAATAATCGATCCTTAAATTAATTATTTTAGTGGACCCAATTAGAACAAAAATGATTCCATTTTCTGCAAACACAAACGCAATTCAGAGTACTAGATATGAAGAAAGTCCCCTTTCAAAAAAGGAGATATATGAAGAAAGTCTTACATATATATTATGTCCCCATTCGAGAAAGGGACAATGTATATGAATGGAACAAAGCTACAGGACGAGCTCTCTTTTTCATATATGGTGCGAGTTATTTTTCTTGACAGATTGATTCCGTGACAAAGAGAGAACACGCCATTTTTATTCTTTTCGATAAGTACTCTTCTTTCTCTTCACCATCACCACTGCTTCAAAAATCTTTTCATCTTTTCCTTTTCAAGTACATATATCTTCTTCTTTCTTTACAAATAGTTGTACTATATATATCTTAGCAAAATATTTATATATGTTACATCTCTCGATTCCGCTAATCTCAACAAATGGGACCAACATATAACCTTAATGTAAGTAATAGATTCTTGTTTGTGTAACCTTATAGAAGTGTGGATGTGAAATATGCTCTCCTCATCACCTACAGTCCTTTATAGCCTAGAGGGCTAAAATTTTAACAGGACAGTTTACACAATCAAACTAGATTACATTAATAGAACTTCAATATAAAAAATTAAGTATCGTAAGATGAATATAATCTTCTTAGTGAGAATTTAAATAACAATATTAATGCGGTCAAAACGTAAGGCATGGTTTATTGAGAGATCGAGTAGCAATCTATCTGTTTTGCTCGAAACAAAGAAACTCGGTCGGTCTAGAAATATAAGTATCGTAGGATGAATATAATGTTCTTTGTGAGAATTAAACTAACAAAATTATCAAAATTAGGACGAACTAATTAATAAGATTTTCCAAACATTTTTACTATGTGTGTTATTAGTGGAGGAAACTAGAAGTCATGAGATTAACCCTCGATCAAAAAATTGTAATTGCTAGTAGTTAGGGGGAATTTTTCAATGCATTCTAAGATTGTACTTTAGTTTTTCTAGACTGCTAGCATATATAATTGTACATGCACGTGAATCGCCAATAATTCCTAATGCACAAGTAGGGTCTTTAAGCCAGCCTTTCCCTCTTTTGTTCTCTTGCCAAACTCCAACTCTCTGAGGAATCTATCTCTCATATCACAATTTCTCTCTTTCTATGCCATTGTTAAGTTCTTGTTTCTCTCAGCAAATTCAATATATATATATATATATATCTCTAATTCACCACCCTGATCAAATTAACAATGGTGGAACTAAAAATAATTTCTCTTTCGTTTTTATTCAAGACACTTTTTTCTACTTTTTGTTTTCTCTTTTGCTAATGGAGTTGAAGGTTTTGAAGAAAAGAAAGTTCTCAAGCTCAAAAATTTTCATTGGAAGGCAAAGAGTAATAGCAATAGCATCTCCAGTTGTCTATCTCAGAAATCCAGTGAGTTTTAAATTAGCTATTTTTTTTTTTATGTCAATTACGGATTTTCTCATTACTCATCCAAACATGCATAATATTGCTCCAACGAATTGGTAATCGACCTTGACCATTTATAGTTCGGTTTGCGACAAAATGTGCTATGATTATATTAAAGGATAGAGGAAGTTAAGGAACTATATATGTGCAGACTCATATGCAAATTAATAATTTCTTAGTAAGACAATTTCCTTGTACTTTGGAATTTTAGGGAACGAAATAGGCGCAACCATATTGGAAATGAAGCACAGATATTTCTGTTCAGGAAAGAAGCTAGATTGGAACAAGCATCAACAAAAACGAATCATTTTAGATGACCTTCATGTTCGATCTCTACAATCTCGGATTAAAAATAGGGGTTCTTCAGCCAATCTCGATAAACCCATTACTCAAATTCCATTAACTTCAGGTGTAAATCTAGAAACTTTAAACTACATTGTCACAATAGGAATTGGTGGTCAGAACAAGACAGTCATCATTGACACTGGTAGCGACTTGACTTGGGTTCAATGCTCACCTTGTAAACTATGTTACAATCAACAAGACCCTCTTTTTAACCCCTCAATTTCTCATTCTTACAAACTAGTCCCCTGTAATTCCTCGACTTGCCAAGCCCTCGTTTCCGCGACAGGAAGTCTGGAACCTGTGGGCCCAGCCTGCAAACGTGTAACTATGCGGTCAATTATGGTGATGGATCATTCACTAGAGGTGAGCTAGGAAAGGAAACTCTAAACATGGGAAGCAATTTGGTGAATAATTTTATTTTTGGGTGTGGTAGAAACAATAAGGGCTTATTCGGGGGAACCTCGGGCCTAATGGGCCTAGGACGGAGCCCATTATCTATAGTCTCACAAACTTCGGAAAATTTTGGTGGAGTTTTCTCATATTGCTTACCTACATCAGAACTTGGATCTTCAGGATCCCTTGTTCTAGGCCACAATCCCTCGGTTTTTAAGAACTCGACCTCTATTTTGTACACACCAATGGTCTTTAACCCACAATTTAAAACATTTTACTTATTGAACCTCACCGGAATTAGTATTGGAGGAGGCGCATTACAATATTCTCCGTATTATGTTAGCAATGATGGAACATTCCTCATTGACTCGGGGACTATCATTTCGCGGCTTCCACCTTCGATTTACAATGCATTGAAGGCAGAGTTTTTGAAACAGTTTTCTAGTTATCCTTCAGCCCCTGGATACTCGATTTTGGATACGTGTTTTAACCTTAGTTCCTATCAGGAAATCAATATTCCTACAATTGAATTTCAATTCCAGGGAGATGCGGAAATGAGCGTAGATGTGACGGGGATCTTCTATATCGTCAAGAGTGACGCGTCGCAGGTATGTTTGGCTATTGCAAGTCTAGCTTATGATGACGAGATTGGTATAATTGGTAATTACCAGCAGAGAAATCAGAGGATTGTATATGATACTAAGGAATCTAAGCTCGGGTTTGCAAAAGAAAATTGCAGCTACAACTAATCAACTAGTAAAGAGATTTGATTCCGACTTTTAAGTAATTAGTGTTGTAAATATTTGTTATTGGCAAACTTAGCAGTCAAGTTTTGATTTTTGTAATTTCAAAAAAAAAAAAAAAAAGGGTTTTGATTATTGTTTTACTTCTTATTCTTAGTAATGAAAATATATTCGTCAATTTTCACTATCCATCACTACAATGAAAGTGGCATACGCCCACAATACTAAATCGTTGGCATTTTCACTAAAATATCATTCGATCACTAATCTGGACGTTAAAAATTGTCCAATTGACAACATTAATTAATATCGTAGCTTGACACGTGTATGTTACGTGTCAAAATATTTCATGTCGTCTTTCCTATCATGAAAAGTTATAACCGAATCGAATCGATGATTAAACGAACCGAACTTTAAAAAGAAAAAAAGAATTGTTTTTCATTTATTGAGTAAAATGGAAAGCTCAAAGAACTCGTAGAGTAGATATTGACAACGAGGTTCTACTATTTTTTGTGATGGCAACAATTTATTGAGCAAAATTAATTTGTACAATTAATTTCACATCTGAGCTTTATTTTTTCCCTTTTCTTTCTATAATGAACAACTTTACTATTAATGAAACCTAAAAAGGTAATGATGAATTAAGTCACCTCCAATACAGTGAGTTATGCTGGTAAATGATCCTCTAATTAACATTCAAAGCATAATTTAACATTCATTAGACTAGACTCCATTTAGCATTGTAATAAAATAATATTCAAAGAAATATAAGCATTAATTATAACTGACTTGAATAAGCAAAGTTAGCCAAACTCTGGTCCGTCGTTTACAGCACCAGTTTAGCATTGACATTGTCGATCGACAGCCGGCAGGTGAGTACTTGAACCTCCCAAAATTAAGTAATATCATCTTAATTTTGTGCATATATATAATCTTCGGAGTATTTAACTTCATGGAGCAGTAAACATATATTTGAAAGATTTTGCAATAGTGAAAATAATTTCCTAACGACCAAATTTGGAGGCATTTCAGTCTCCTCAAATCTGGTCCTAACTCTTCCGAGTCAAACAACACAATCAGAACTAAAACATATTAGACAACCGGAGAATTGGGTGGATGCTCCGAGACGTACACTGACATTATTTTATCGATAAATGGGTGCATGCTTTCCGTTTGAGAGAACTAAAGAAGTTGCAAATTTGGTAAGAAATGTGGCCAAGAGGATCATTTTTAAGAAAATAAAAAAATAAAGTATAATTAAGTGGATTAAAAATTATGCCCTCCAACATTGGCTATTGACGAGAATATCGTCCGGTGGACCAATTAAACCCCAAAGAAAACAATGAACGAAAGTTTTTACAAGGCGTGCAAATCTAGCTAAAACATGCAGCTTAATTCTCTGATCACGGAAGATATTTGTTGCCTCGAAAATCTATCTTCATCTTCTCTCTCTTCTAAAAATTAATTATAAAAATATGAAAAAAATTCTCCATATAAATTAATCTGTGAGTATTTCTTCAAAAAGATCGTCTTGATTTCACGCAAACTCTCACAGAAAGATGAAGATTTTCTTGTCCGATATATAAAACTTCAGACTAGTCTTCATAGGTGAAACCCATAAAAATCAACTTGTGAATCAATTAAATTATATCCAAGTCAACTCAAAGACTAGTCCTCTTTAGTTTCCAATGATCAGAACATTAGTACAGTCACGAGTCTCACAAATATCCAACGGAAGAAGAGTCCTAACTAAGAAACTACACATGTATATATACAAAATTACGGTTATATATATATATGGTTTATTTTATGCTCTTATGTACTGATGCTCAACTTCTTTACGGACGTTGACAGGAAGATGCTCCATCAACTAGATCTTGGTGATATAATGTACGTAAGTTGAGATAAGCCATTAGTTTATAACATGACATGCAACGCCTTAATATTTATATCCAATAAAATATATAGAAAAATAGAGTCATATTGTTCATGTGCTCACATTGTTCTACAACATATCTCAGGTAACGTTTCGATGTTCAAACTTTACTTGGATTCAGATATAGTTGGCAGAAAGCATACTAATTAGTTAATTAATTATAAAATGGAATTCATATCATATTAATATAGTAGCTTCTTGCTAGTGAAGACTTTGCCCTGTAATGCATTTGCGCTTGAAGTTGCCAATACTTTTTTTTGTTGAAAAGCGAAATTCGACCATGATCTATATTTGTACTCTGTCCTAGAAGCCGCATAGTACAATCCTTTTACACTGCTAAACAACAGCCACTTCCTCCAGCAATTTTTCTCTTTTTTTCTTAACCCTTGGGAATATGCTTAGTTCAGAGATTTGGTTGCAATAGAAACTCAGAGATTCCATTAAAAGGTTTCCTTTTACAACTCTAGCAACACATATCGTCACATGAACGCGGAAACTTGTGATATAGATTGGTTAAACTTTTTAGAATAAACCATTACAAAAATCTTAACTTGAAAACAAAATGGACAAATGAGTAAGATAAATGAAGATGAATAAAAGAAACGTCAATTTAAGGATAACAAAAGGAGCTCAATTAATTAAAGTAGTAGATTGACAATTTCTTACTGTACTTACAATTTATGGTACGTATTTTGGAATAATATGTGTAGCATATGTCAAATGAATTCCTAAAGTAAAAGTAGCTTGAAATGGGATCAAGAGTAAATTTCACATGTAGTATCAGTTCAAAGAGTCTAAAATAAATGAGCTCATAATGACAAGTAATTGATACGATTATATCCAAAAGACTAGCTGTAAAATGTATATAGATATATGCTTTGAAAATAAAAGATTCAGAGCATATTCCAAATCCAAACTAGCTTTTATCTATTAATGAGTAAATTGTCCTTTGTGGTAGTGAAAGGATATTATTATATAACTGGACCACTGCATCTCTTTCTTCATGGCATAAGTTTTACGCACAAACTCAGAAGTAGCATATATAAAACAGGATATACATGTTGATGGATAATTAAATTAACACTGAAATATTTTTATTTTGAAGTTTCTGAAGGTAATGGTGAAATGGGCAGAGGATAAAGAAAACATGAAATGTAATTTATGTAAAGCTGGGAAGATGGACCAGCAATAATTTCATCGTCAAGTGTAAATTTAGTTAAGTCATCTGCTATGTACTACTAGTTATTTAATTAGTAATTAATGCAATTAGGTTAGTGGATAACTAATGAAAAAATAGACTAATTAAATAGTATCTAAAGTATAAATCAGTATCAATGTGGACGGTGTTGAAGACATTTATAAATTAAAATCTCCGCTCTTGAAAATGAAGAATGAGAATTAGTGGAAAAATTCTTCTGATCCGAATGCAACATGTGATTATTCAGTTTCAATCTATTTGATGAGTTAATTACTTTATTTTCTTGATATAAAAATTTCAATAATTATTTTATCTACAATCTACCTAAAAGTTCGCTGCCCTGAGTTGAATCCATACCTCATACATAAGTAAAAGCCTATTATTATTGGGCCACTCCATGGCTTTGAAGAATCATATGATTACTCTTATATATATTTGATAGCCAAAATAAAAATAAATCTAGCCCCAAAATCATTGAATGGACTTAAAAAGTAAATACATTACATTTTGAAAGATAATATTGTAAAATAACATATTTCAGAATCCAAATTTAACTTGATCATTTAAACTCTTAGATAGAGTTTTATTGGAGGTAGGAACACAAAACACAGCCGCCTCACAAACTCTGTCGTTTTCCACTCTTCTTCTTTACTTGACCTTAAAAACTATGATTCTTATGCCATGATGGTTGAATTGGGAAGTCGAAATTGAAGAAACTTAACTTTTACGATGCTAGCTACAATTAAACATCGCCATATCGAATTGATGATTTACCGGATAAGTACACATTCACTAATTTTGATTGATCATGCCATGTTATTTCACCATTTTCTTCTTATTTTTATACCTAAATTAACTTTTGAGCTAGCTAGGTAGAAGAATAGACACAATGGTATAGAATTATTATCGATTTAATGTAGATGTAGATAGGAATAGAGATGATTAAACAAGGTACCTCTTGAATTTGTAAGACCTAACTTGTTATTCGTGATCTAGAAGGACCATGTAACTTTGTGTCAATATAGATAGGAGTATGTGTTATTAGAATATCTAGTTTTAAAATGAGTAAAACTTGAACTTTTTTGTGTCTCCAAACAACATACAGATGCAATTCTAAATTAAAAGTAAAATATCTTTTTGGTACAAGAGAGGCCAAGCAGAACGGCTGCGTGAAAGTGGGAACAGGAAATCAAATTGATAATGTCATATATATGCCTTTCATGACATTCCAATATTAACTCCATCTTTGAGAATTAGTAATGTTTCGTGAGTTTAATATTACATGGCCATTGGTTTTATTTTATAAATATGGTTTCTAGTCCGGTTAACTGAGTCTCTTGTTAACTAGATATATAGTTATTGAAATATCTAATTACAGGTACATACCATTTCTGGTTGTACCCGTTAATGGAATTAAAGCCAGGCCTCTATAGTCTGCTCTAAATAATCAGTTGTGTTTTACGTGCTAACCATAATTACGCTATGTAATTTGATTTCCAAAAAAAAAAAAGGCAGCTAGCTAACTAGTAGATAAAACTCCGAACAAGTTGGAAGCCCGAATATTCACTCATATAGATAGGATTGATAATATTGTTAATAAGTGATCTTCACATAACGTTTTTTTCAACATTATGTTTCTTGACTTTTTTCCTTAGGTTGAATTAATCTCATTCACTGGAATTTCCCCTTTCAGGATATATATATATATATAATATGGATGAAGGTCTCGGTGAAGCGCAAGCGTGGTTGTCCTTGCAAGACCGAAAGCTCTCTTGGATCAGAATCAAACCCAAACCAAGAACGCTGCATCTGGCAGCGTAAAGAAGAAGATGAAGATGGTGGGCCAGGATTCGGGCAGTGGTAGAAGCATCGATTGGTGATGCGAACGCTGTTGATGTCCGTGTAGGAGAGACTGGATGTCCCAATGAAGCGTAAGCGTGGCCATCCTCGCAAGAATGACACCCTTCTTCAATGAGAATCAAACCCAGCAAATGTTGCATCTGGCAGCCTAAAGAAGAAGAATAAGAAGAAGAATGGTGACCCAAGTGATAAGATGGTGGGTCAGGAGGTATCCAGCTCTGTAGAAGCTTCCTTCAGTGACAGGTATATCATTGATGTCCGTGTCGGGAAGACAGACGCTCGTCTGCTAGGTGTGGTGTTTCGACCTGATAGGGTTGTGCCGGTTATCAAAGAAAATGACCTTTTTCCTGATGTGAAGATGACCAAAATGAAAAAGTTTCATGTCGGCAAAGCTGAATCTAATAATAATGTGCCGGGTCCTTAAAGATGGAATTTCCATTTCTCATCAGATGAATATTTAAGACATTTTCATGGATTATAACTTGTTTTTTGGATGATAATCAATACCTCTTTTTGTGGATAATGTGTTATGGATGAATAATTTGTGAAGTACCGAGGATTGTTTTTCTATCAAAAAAAATGTATATCAACTTTATTAATACGACGTACACCCATTTCCTATAAAGTATAACCTAAAAAATTAACCCAAGAAAATTAACTTCTAAACTGCATACTTTACCTGCACGACAAAACTTAGCTAATTATAAGACCAAAAACAAACACTGGCTCGTTCAACCTCGTATACCTCTTACGGCATGTTATCTGAACTTTCTCCAGCTTCAAGAAACAATTCCTAATGGCTCAAATCGAAGGAAATAAGATTTCATTCAATCATGATCAAAACCTTTCATATTTCCTTTGTTCGAGACATCTCTAGTTGATGGCGTCAAAGGAAAAAGCAATAACAGCCTTGTGGGGCCCACTTTTCGGCACTTACTCGCTGGCAAAGGGTGAAAGTAATAGCGCCTCTCGTTAACGACCTTCTCTTTTACCGTAACGTCAAAGCTGCCTACGAGCTGATCAACTCTGTCGTTTTAATTATTTAATAGCTATAATAACTTTTTTCCTAAAAATTGGATGGTACCAAGGTTCCAGCTGCTACTACGTGTATCCTGTCCCTGCATGTAATGTAAAGGACTAACATGTATATTAGATTAAATATTGGGATATCTTTATAATTATGTGAGGGTTAATTAATATTGTTCGGACAACACATACATCGGTTCTCATTTCTCAAAAACAACATTTCTAGAGAGATTAGATTCTGATGAATGGAGGCTTATCAAGTTGGTAATTACACCAAGTACTACTTGTTGTTCATCGAATTTTGTAATGGAAAATTGTTACTTGAGTCAATTGCATAATTCAAGGCATTTGGGAATGTGATTTAACATCCTCTCAAGTAGGGATGTACATGGCTGGCAAAGTGATCCGCGAATTTATAAATAAAGTATCTAAATTTATTTCTTCTTAAATGGCGTATATCGTATACTGTTATTCCTGGTGGTGCACCTGTAATCTCAATCAAAAAGGATTACAAGCATAAAAGATCAAAATACAATGAAAATAAGACAAATAAGTAACAAAAATTAAGATTCTTGGATTGATAGGATGATAATTGAATTTGTGCAAAAATTTGAATCAAAATCGAGATTAAATATAGATATCTAAGATGTTTGGATCCTAAATAAACTAATTTAGTTCAGATTTAGTATTAGAGTTTATCACTCAATACCAATGCAATCGAAAAATAAAGGCTTTTGAAATTAAAAAAAGTGATGAACTCTTGATAATAGTAAACTGTAGATTTTGATTTCATAAATTTCTAAGAGCTCATAAACGAAAAGAGTAAAGTTAAGGACCTTATATACTTGATCCAAAACCACCCTAGACGTCATTAAAGAGTTTTTACAAGATCGAAAATGAAGAAATTACAACTAGAAAATTTAAGAGCAAAAGTGCTTTTGGGACCACTTTTAATAAAATGCCACATGTAGTCACATAGATCGAATTTCTTTGCGCACCACTTCTTTTCGAAAGTTTTAACTCATTTGATAAAATAAATGGTAGATTTTTCTGAAGAAAACTTCTCTTCTTCTCTCAATTTGCAGATCAATCAACAAAAACTTCAAATGTTGACTTTGGAGTTGACTTCATGCGACCATGATCGATATAACAACAACCATTGCAAAAACACTCTAAATAACCTTTAAATGATTCTACAACTCTACTTCTTCATTCTCTTTCGGAAATAAAAATAGCTATTAGACTTGTTTGAACTTAATGTCTGAAATGAACTAATACAATGGCCATTCTCATCTTCTCATGCTGAAATCTTGCGAAACCTCCATAACAACTTCCAAATGCATAATGTAGCTTGACTGAATCGAAAGGAACAAGAAAAATGGCTTGCATACAAAATCCTCAATTCACGACGAAAAACCCATAACTCAAGTTGATCGAGCAGACATTTTATTCATTACTAGATAATTGCTAAAATTGACTTCATAATCCGATTTAGAGCATCAAGTCGACCCTAAATGGCCTTTTGAATCATCAAAATCCATCAAGAATAGCAAAAGATAAGCTAACCCTAATTATTCGAAGAAAGAGAAAAGCGAGCAATGAAACGAGTAACCTGGAACCCTAGGCAAATTGGGGCTTTTCGATCGGCTGATTTGCGAAGCAATTGAACACAATGTCGTTGTTCTCGAGGTTGTCACGATCATTTCCAGCTATGTCACGACCTTCGCAAATCGAAATTCCGGCCGGTGGAATCTCAATTGCATTTCCGGCTTGACTGGTTTCGAAACTTCAGCAGCGTCCTTGACTTTTCTTGCATGGACACCAAGGTCCTCAAGTTTTTTCCAGTGTGCCATTTCGTCCTCCATAGACAACTTAACTTCATCTTCTTTAATCTTCCCTGCATCATCCTTAATCGATCCAGATCTTGATTCCCTTCACTTCAGAATCATCCAAAACACTCAAAAGAGCCTTGACAAAAGCATTGATCCCAATTTTGATGGCCTTTTTCATTGCATTTTTCGTTTCTTCATTTAAGCTTCCTCTCTTCTTCTTTCTTTACAATTTCTTCTCTTCAAAACAAACCGGTCCACAATAGACATATAAGACCACCCTCCGTCC
>JANIEQ010000214.1:0-31626 GCA_024708375.1 Oxalis stricta | reverse complement strand
ATATAGATCATCAGCCTGATAGTGCGGTTTCATCGTCCAGCTGGGACAAGCACGCCAGATTCTTCAGAATGCCACGTAGGCGGAGGAGGAGATCAAAAGTGCTCCACATTGGCGTGGATTTATAAAGGTTTTGAAGAAAGGGCCTGGAGCTCGGCTTCCAAAACTTGACTCCCTCTTAAAGTGTACCGAAACTCACCAGAGAAGGAAAAGCAAGAGAGTTCGGCAGGAGATGGTCCCACCACCAGTACTCAAAACTCCAGCACGCCATTACCTGTCCCTTTGGATGCTGACTTGACTTATTTCAAATCCTCTTGGAAGAAACTTTTCCCATGCTGAGCTTCAGAGCTGCAACTAATGAATTCAGCCAAGGTTAGTACTCATCATTTCGTCCTGATTAGATATGGTTTTGTTCCCATGCCAATGGCATGGCATCCTTTGACCACATTTGCGTTTTGATATAGACAATTTGATCGGACAAGGGAGGCTATGCGGAAGTATTACAAGGGCAATTTCCAGATGGACAATTTGCTGCGATCAAAAGATTGACCAAAGGTTCGCGAGAAGAGATGACGATGGATTTTCTCTCAGAGCTCGGGATCATAGTACATGTTGACCATCCAAACATAGCTAACTTGATTGGATATAGCGTTGAAGGAGGGATGCACCTTGTTCTTCAACTCTCTCCTCATGGAAGCCTAGCATCAATTACTCATATGGTTTGTTTCAAGTCACTTTCCTAATTAAAGTAAAAATCTATTTTTAATTTCAGACTATATTTCATTTTTGTTTTCTTTGACACATTTTCCAGGACCTAAGGAAAAGCTTGATTGGGGTATGGAGATTTAAAATCGCACTAGGAACTGCTGAGGGTCTTGTCTATCTTCATGAAGGATGTCAAAGAAGAATTATACATAAAGATATCAAACCTGCTAATATTTTGCTAACTGAGGATTTTGAAGCACAGGTGCCTTAATTTCTTGCAACTCCCGACAAATCATTATCATTTTCCTTGATAATTTTTACCTTTTAATATCAAAATGTTTGCTTGATAATTTATGCAGATTTCTGATTTTGGGCTGGCAAAGTGGCTACCAGACCAGTGGACTCATCATACTGTATCGAAAATTGAAGGCACATTCGGGTTTGTCATTTATTTTTCATACTGAAAATATGAATCTCTAATCTTTCTTCTTCACTTGAGTTTCATGTTGTTGTTTTCATTTCTCATGGCAGTTACCTTCCTCCAGAGTTCTTCATGCATGGGATAGTCGATGAGAAAACCGATGTTTATGCTTATGGTGTACTTCTATTAGAACTGATTACTGGAAGACAAGCTTTAGATAGTTCACAGCAAAGCCTTGTAATGTGGGTATGTTAGCTATCTTCACTTCTTTAAGGATACATATAGCGATTCACTTCTACGGAACTTTGGATGGTTGTTGGATCATTTTGAGAACTTTTGTAGCTAAATATTTTCGATTTCGTTGCAGGCCAAACCTAAGCTTGAAAAAGACAATATCAAAGAACTTGTTGATCCAGATATTGGCGATGCCTATGATGAAGAACAGATGAAACGAATCGTCTTGACAGCTTCGATGTGTATACATCAGGATTCAATGAATAGACCTATAATGAGCCAGGCATGTCTTTTCTCCAATACCCAAAAGATAAAACACTACAAATGTTGAATTAGGGATAATATCATCGACGACTTGTCATGGAACTGGCTTGGTTTCATGAGTACAGGTTGTGCAGACTCTGAGAGGAGATAAAGCCAGTGTAGAGTTGTTGAAAATGCGGCAAAAGTCTAAACTTCAAAGGACATACTCTCAGGAGCTCTTAGATGCAGAAGAATACAACTCGACAAAGTATCTAAATGAAATGAACTTGCAGATGGAGATTATTTTGGGCCAATTCGATGATATCTGAGCTATCTTCATTTTACTTGCTGCTGAAGTTTCTCGATAGATTTGTGGAGGTGAATGAATATATTACGGTTCCAGAGTGGTAGAGACCTTAGTTTGTCAGATACTGTAATATTTACCAGAAACAAGAGTTCATGGAAACAGATACGCCTATATAAAGGATGGCAGGAAAGTTTCAGGAAACTGCAAATCTCTCGTCTTGACTGATTTTAGTTCAGATGTTTGGTAGTGTGTTACTGTTTACTAATCTAACGTCTATTCTTTTAATTCTTTTTACAGATATTCAATTTTGTATATTGAGTTTGGCCAAAAATTTGAATCAAGTTTTAATCTTTACAGTTTATTGTTCTTTTTTCTTCACGGTATCTGATTAATTGATTTCAAGAACAGCTTGTTCGATTGATCTGACGTTACTTCATGATTTGCCATAAAAAAGTCTCATGTATAAAGACTTACTCAACTGAATTGGCCAGAGACAGTTAAATGATAGATTATCTATATATGAAGATTAAAAGAAGCTCATCGGCACTTCTGTAAAAGTAAGGTATGGATGGAATGAAAACGAAGACTTGCTTCTTAAAATGCATCTTCATCCGATTCTCTAATCCCATGAACTAAACTCTCCTTTGGATAAACTAATTTTATCCAGTTTCCCTTATCCTATCGAATCCGAAGCAAAATATAACCATTTCGTCCATCTCTCTTATCCTAATCACTATCCGATCGATTTTATCGGATGTTCCAAAGCGAGCCCTAAGGTCGTAAAACTTAGGAACAAGCATATAGCCAAAGCATTGTTCTTATGGCTATGGGAACAGCAACATTTGATGACAAGAAATTACAATGATTCGAAATGAAACTTTCCCAAAGTAAAACAATCATTCATAAAGTTAACTGGGATTCCTTTCCCAAAAGCATAACTTCCCTTTTTTATAAAACAAAATCCAGATTACTGTTTATCTTCAAGAACATACATACATTCATACACATCCAAATATCCAATCAATCAAAAATGTTGCTAACTGTAAAACGACTCACTCAAACAACAAACTAACAGCCCCCAGATTCAATTATCTATTCTGATCATAGCATACAAATCATCATATTAATAAAAGAAAATTTCAAAATCAGAATATAGAAACCTCCCCCCACCAAAAATTGGAAATCAAAAGAGCGGCCATTTAAGCAATGAGAAGCCTTCGAGACATTCCGACCTTCTTACCGGCCCGATCTTCACGGAATCCGGAATCGGACTCGTCTTGGTACCAACCCACCATCGATCTCTGTGCGTCTTGAACAATCTCTGATATACCTGAAAACCCAAATGTTGTGATTCAATTGAGACCAATCATAAAAAAGAAAGTCGGGAATTTGATTAGTGTTGTGTTGGATCTCATTCATTCATTCAATTACTTACCTTGGCCGACTGTTTTCTTGTTGTGGCGGATGTCGTGAACGGTGGCTGAGATTTTCCAGTAGAGAGGACGACCGACGTAGAACAAGACTAAAATTACCAAAAGAGCCATCGTTGATCGGAATACGATCTTCGAAGTCGGTGATGCCATTTTTTTTGTTTCACGAACGAAATTCAACTTCTCACACTCAGTGATGTACACTTCAGCTCAGAGAGAGAAAGGGGAGAGAGAGAGAATCCACCGTCGATTTTCATGAAGCCATTTTTGGACAGCGCGCGGCCCAAATTATAAAATTAGAGAATTGGGCCTATTACTTTGTAAAGCACGAAAAATGATCCTAAAAAACTCTGAATTTATATTGGTTTAACACAAGGGCCAAGGCCAATCAAAACCATTCGTCAACTCAGACTCAGGCAAATGAATTACAAAAAAATTTCCAGAATATTTTGGATTCTACCGACTTGTTGGTTGATTTCTTTTTTGGATTCTACCGACTTGTAGGCTTGTTGAATATTTTCCAGAATATTTTTAGCAGCTAGTAGGCTTGTTGAGTTATCGTAGCAAGTTGTAGGCTTGTTGAGATTTTTCCAGTATTGTTTCAGCGTGTTGTAGACTTGTCGAGTCTTGTTGAGATTTCTTCCGTTTTGTTTTACCGAGTTGTAGGCTTGTTGATTTATTTTAGCGAGTTATTTTAGAGAGTTGTAGGCTTGTTGAATTATTTTAGCGAGTTGTAGTGTTGTTCAGATTTCTTCCGTTTTGTTTTGGCGAGTTGTAGGCTTGTTGATTTATTTTAGAGAGTTGTAGGGTTGTTGAGATTATTCCGACTTTTTAGCGAGTTGTAGCCTTATTGAGATTCTTTCCTAATATTTATAGGTAGCTGTAGGCTTGTTGAGTTATTTTAGCGAGTTGTAGGCTTGTTGACTGTTTTGTGCTTTAAGCGAGTTGTAGGTTTGTTAGCTGCTTTTCATTTTGGCTCTTATCATTTGAAAAACGGGTCAACTTCCGGCCGATGGGAGGACAGCTGTGGTGAGTAAAGACTTATATGCACTTTATTTTAAGCTAAAAATTACTTGGGGAAGAAGATACATAGCATAGGGATTTTATTTTGTTGACGATGAAATGAAATGTTTTCCAGGAACATCCAGAGCTAGCAAGCTTAGTTAAAGGAGCACGTTCTGTAGCCTAACACTGCTGCCCAGCAAGCTTTGATTGCACATTGTCAAGAGCCTTGATTGGAAACTTCTTAATTAAACACTTTGAAAGATAATCATGTTAGTTAGTGGAAATCAAATCTTCCTTTTTAACATATATATATATATATATACATGTAGCTAGTCGAGAAATCTCTTTATTGAATTCTTTCTTCCATTTTTCTAGGTTATACCACCATATTTAGTTCGGAAGATTTAATTTCACACATGAAATATTTTCATTCGTCAATGTTCAACTATTTATTCAACAGGTATGATATCTGAGTATTTCATGAAACTTCACTGCAAGTTCATTTCGTAACCTTTTTCTTAACCATTTTGCATGTATGTATGTTTCTTGGTGCAGTCTTTTGTTGAGACGAGAGTGCTGTTCATTTAGCTTAATGGTGAATATGTAAAATCTGCAAGTGAATTTGGTTTATTGGATTTGGTGGAGATCAAATTATTAGTAATAACACAACAACTCGCGTTCCTCTGATCTGATGATGATGAATTAAACGCAGTACCACCTGAAATTAGCAAAAATCCCCAAATAGTTTTCTTGTGGATTTGGCTTGTTGAGTTATTATAGCGAGTTGTTGGCTTTTTGAGTTAGTTTAGCGAGTTGTAGGGTAGTCGATATTATCCAGACTTTTTAAGCTAGTTGTAGCCTTGTTGAGATTTTTCCGAATATTTGTAGCGAGCTGTAGGCTTGTTGAGTTTTTTTAGCGAGTTGTAGGCTTGTTGATAGTTTTCCCGAAAGTTTTTAGCAAGTTGTAGACTTGTTGAGTAATGTCAGCGAGTTGTAAGCTTGTTGAGTTAGTTTAGCAAGTTGAAGGGTTGTTGAGAGAAAAAATTGTACTTTATATCCCTATTGTTTGACGATCACGAGTTTTTTTATCCTTTTCTTTCACACTTGTATTTTATATCCCTTTTCGTTAAAAACATTGTTTTATGTCTCTGAATCATTAACTTTTACCACGTGACAAGAATGACCATTAAACCATGAGACGTGGCAAAATTTACCAATTAGCATGACAAAGCTGCCGTGTTTAAAATGATACACCCCGTGTAATAAAAGTTGCGAAGATTTGCCGATAAGAACGTGTGGTCAATGATTAAAGCATTTCCTTCGCAGAAAAATCATAAGTTCAACTCATTATTAAAAATATCATAATAAAGTTGTGAAAATAAATGCTTGAATGACATATATCTCATACATGACTTAAATAATTAGGTAAAATACTGCATACTATATTAATTTCATAAAAGAAACAATACTTAAAAATACAAATTTTATTAATTTCATAAACAGTACTTAAAAATACAAATTTTATTAAGCGACAATTAAAATAGACAAATGTACTTTTGAAATTGACGGTTTGAATTTCAACGAGTGCAGAATAAGACGACATTTTATTTTGATGGTCACACAACATAATAATTATTAACTACACTTTGGCAAACATACAATTTTTATCACTACTGCTTGTGTACATCCTATTCATATCTTCACCTTATTTGGAGGCAGTCCAAGACCATATGCAAAAGAAAGATCTTGGCAACATTCAGATACAAGAAACACAATTATGTGCAATATGTTTTCATTCTTATCTCACAGGTACTAATATATGTACTTAATAAGCTATATCCGGATGGAACCCCTTCGTCCCCTCTTCGGAACCGGTAGGTCTCGGCTGGAGCGATTCACCATTGCCAAGAAAATCCCATCTGGCAAGCGTACCATCCCAAAGACGAGCTGACCAGCATAGGGTACACCGGATGCCAATTGCAATCCCTCACAGGGTCTTGATGATGGTCCAGTCTCGCCACTTGTTCTCCACTCAACTATATACATGTATATATATATAAGACGAATGATAGAAACACAGTTTAATCTTAAATCTTATACTACTATATGATGAATGAAGGCAGAATTACCAGGTCATAAATGTAGACAGAATTATCGCTGGATCCGGTGTAAATATACTTCTGTCCAGTGCTGCCCCAATCAAGAGAGAGCCAAAGGAATTGTTACTTGTTGAATACAGTTAAGAATCTACTACGTTCGAATTTGCTGCAGTGAAAATGAAATTACCTATATTCAGGGGAGAAGTAACAGCGTATGAGAGTGCATAAGACTTCATGGCCTCTGTATGTCATCAGTGATTCATCCAAAGGATGTCTCTATTCCTTGCTGCTGACGGATACTCCATCCATCTGTAATCCCATTGAGGATTCTTACGTTTGGTGCTGGAATGTCACATCACCAACCACAATTACTTATTTTCACACAGAGTAAAGCCCAAAAACCATAACAGCTAAGCTTCAATAAGTTAAGTCAACATTCAAAGGATATTCAAATTCTAGACACAAGGAAGGGTTTAATGATTCTAATCAAAATGGCCCTTCTTTCTTATTGAGAACATGAACAAGTTTATAAACCCATTCCCATACACACAAAAAAAGGAGGAGAATTGAGCAAGTAAAATACACATACTATTTGGGCTCAGATGTCATCTTTCGTATATCCCATAGTTTTGTAGTCTGATCTTTTCCATTTGATATGAAATAGCGCCCATCTCTTCGGCTATCGATGAAAGTAACTCCTTCTATATGCCCCACCCAAGTTCCCAGCAGCTTGTCCCCGTCATGTTTAAGCAGCGTCGATCCCACACCTGTCATGCATAACCAAAATCCAATCATCTGCAAACTAGACAAAAAGAAAAACAGCTCCAACACCAGAAAGGAAGATAAGTCTACAATTGTACCTTACAGAGGCAATCATCACTCCCAGAATATATGACATGCCCTGATTCATCAGCAAAGCACACCGAATTCACATCACTCTGCAAGAGAAACGAAAAGGATATTTGGTCAGGACCAAGAGAGAGCCACAACTCTCATTGACTCGGTTCCATCATATAACGAGTCAGGTAAGTTATATTTCAATCTCGAGCCAGATGTTAAACACAAAACCTTGATATGCGAAAAAAACAAATACACAAGGTGAAGTATATCTAAAGTAGTGGAGTGAAGTATATTTATACGCAGAATGATTTCAGAATCTAATATGAGTTCTCATTACAATGTTTAACTCGACAACTCATAAACGTACCATATGTGCCGGAAGTCTTAGGGTAGATCTATTCGCTTCAAGATCAAAAACATATATGCAAAAATCATTAGTTCCAGCAACAAGCTCCCGTCCATCGGTTGAATATTTTACAGAGAAGATGCCAAAATCATCATCATCAAAACCAATGGAAAAATCATATCCGTTATGAATTTCCTGCACAGAGAAACGAATATTTGATGCAACCAACTTCATCCATGACTCACTATAGTAAGAGAATTATTAAATAAGTTAATATGATTTTGACCATCAACTAAAGTGGACAAATAAGCATAAATTTACAGATAGCTGAGTTACCGTAATATTTGCATGTGACTCTGTTGTAGATGATCCAACGTCTACCAAATGAACAACAGGGCATATGCTAGCATAAACCTGAAATTATAACACAAAAAGGATTAGTATTTGCAAGCTAGGAGAACCCATTTTTCAAAGAACAATAACGGACTAACGAGAAAACGTTGATCGGGTGAAAGACAGGTATCGGTGACTGTCCATCTCAAGCTCCTAGCATGAATGTCCTTCTGAACTTCCCATCCCTTCTCGACATTATATACCCTTATGTGGTTTCCCTGTTTAATAAAAAGCAAAATCATTACCTGGATAAGAAAATTCTGTAGAAGACATTTTTACTCGGAGCAATGGTAATAAAAACAAAACCTGATATCCTGCAACGAAAAGAGAGCCATCAGCTGAGAATTGGGAAATATACGCTCGGGTTGAATTCTGGTTGATCACAGAAGGACCATGGACGGGTAAATACCTGCTTAGAATATGACGACTGTCCCCAGATGAGAACCTACCTCTCCCTGAATAGTTGCCTTCCCGACCAGCCAACATTTTTAAAGTAGAAATAGGTGAATTTAGCCTGCAACCGAGGTGCTGGACGGCTCAAATAAGCATGGGGTTTCGATTTAAACTTTGTCAACATAAATATTTCGTTATCAATAGACTCAGAAGTCACAGAGGGTCCTTGACTTCGAGTACGCCCATCCATCGCAACGTCTTCATCACACTTGTTTACACCCTTCCCAGACCTACTACTCCTTGGAGATACTACACTCATATTTCAAACTCCTAGATTAGACACCCCAATATCAATTCACAAGAAGAAGAAGAGGACCCTTTCTCATTTGCAGGAAAACACTGTTGAAAGCCTGCGAAACAACAAGTAATTCGATCCTTATAAAGTCAAAAACTTTAAACCACCCATGTAGAGAAATGAAGCGAACAAAGCAAAATGAACATGGGGTTTAAACAAAAAGCAGAATTAAACATCAACCCAGAATCAATCACAAGATATGATAGCAGATATTAATCAGACAGAATAACAACAAGAGTAAGAAGGAATCTGGTACCTAGCTGAATTTCAATTAAGAGGCGATGATGGGGTTTACTTTAGAGCTTGAGCTCAATTTCATGAGTGCACTACAAAGTAAAACCTTGAAATTGAATTCATTGAATAGTGTTGTTGTTACTTGTTGGATTGGAGTCCTTTACTTCTCTTCTCAACTTCCATAACTATCGGTTTGTTCAAATTGAATGCCACGTGGCAAAATATGGAGGACACGAGCAGTTCAACACGTCATTGTAGGGCCCCCTAGATACAAACGGAGTTACATCGACGTAGGCATATCTACGTGCCAAGTCAGCTAAATTTAAAGGAAAACAAAAACGGGGACCTCCGAAGGTGATTTCAAAAAATCAGGGACTTTTCTATCCATAAACCTTGAGACGAGTTTTTGGAGAAATATGAGGGACTTATATAAATGTAATATCCCCGTTTCATCAATTGATGATGTTTTGATTAATTACATCATGCCATTTTATCCGAAACATCAAGTATAGTGAAACGGAATAGTGATAGTAAAAGAAAATTTTAACGTCAAAATGAAAAGCTTTCTTTTCCAATTATGAATAAATTTTATAAAGAATACATTATGTTAAGACAACAGATAGCACAAGGGATTCATTACTAGCCTACCAAATCCAGCTCTCTGTCAAAAATTAACAGTCATTCATATGTTTTAACCATCTCTTCATTTGGTAAGCCATATGTACACGACGAGAGAACATCTACAAGGCAAAGACTCATCTCAAATTTGTCAGACACCTACGAACGGTCACTGCAAACTCGCCAACTTTCTGAGGATGGAAGAAAACGACACACATTCCAAAGCAAATGACGGCGGTCGCAATGAGAGAAAACTGATGGTCGTGAGATTAAGCCTTTGCTTGAAAAGGCATGGCCACATGAATGTCTTGGACATTCATTTGAATTGTTTACTCTCCTCCTATCTATCTCACGGTCCAGAAGTGGAACGGTTTCACTTCTCTCGATCAAATCCAAAGATGCTTTGCCGATAGTCTTACCATCTATCCTCATCTCGGTATCCTGTGAAGTAAATTACAAAATAATCACTAGAAGAGACCAGGAACTTCAAAGCCATGAGATTGCAACAAAAACAATGATAATTCACAATGCAATTGGGAAGCCATTAAAAGAAATAATTTGGTATTCTTACCTGATCGACAATCAGAACATATTTCTCTTCTGTTTTCATGCTCAGTCTATAATCTTCGTTACCTTTAAGTTTCCGATGAATAATCTCTCTTGCATGAGCCATATTTTTCTTCAGTAGCACCATATCGCCATCACCGGTACCATCAATAACACTACTCAATCCCATCTTATCAATCATCACCCTCATATTCGCTAAAATTTTCTCCAAAATAACGAATGATTTGTGCTGCAATAGAAAACTCAATAACCGGTTGAATCTCTGAATCTGTGAAGTGACCACAATCTGTTCAAAATCTTCCCCTGCATGATCCTTTAGTAACCATGCTATATCTAAAAGTAAGTCCGAAGATATTTCTTGTCTCATGATAGCCATCTTGCAAAGAGTCGGTTATGGAACTACTGCTTTCTGATCCTTCTGCAGTGGTGTCTGTATTAAGCCTTTGCTGCATTGTGTTCATCTCGGAACATGTTTCTTTGTCACCGATGAGCACAGGAATAAAATTTGATACGCCAGATTCATTCTCAACCTTCAGAAAAAGAGAGGCAAACAGAGTTAAAATAACTTAGGTGAAAGTAATGATAACCAAGCACAAGTTTTACACATCATCAGAGGATATGCTGATAACTGCACATAAATATTCAAGGTAAACTCCTATGATACAAAACATCAACTCGTGCATCATCTATAGTGGGGTAATCAAGCACAAGTGATATAACAATCATTAGTTGCCATAGAAGTACAAATTCAAGAGATGGCATTAACACAAGAAAATTGTATATTGATGTTTTATTTTAGGGGAAAGGGAGAAAGCAGTCATAGAGCTCACAGAAACAAATTAATTTAAGCCAAACCTATTGCAGAAAGCCTACCTCAACAAATGCAGGACCAAAGAGATTTGTTTCAGTGCTTGGAATAACTATCTTGCATAACTGGTGGTCCAAGCAAGAAGAGCATCCTTCAGATACACCACAAGTAGAATTAAAACAGCAATCAGATGCCATGTACTTTCCAGAAAATGATACTAAAACCTGTCACCATTACAGTTCTTATTAATTCCTGATTTACAAACTGCTGACAGCAGCAGTAAAAAAATAAAACTTTTCTCTTTCCATCTTACCAACAACACAGAACAAAATTGAGATGAAGTAACCGGTCCTTCAACGTTCATAAAGAAATAAGAAAGTAACTTGTATTGATATAGCAAATGATACCACAGGCATTCATGGAACATATAAACAGAAGGTATGAACGATGTCAAAGGCTATAACCACTGTCTATCTATTAGCTAGAGGGTTAATATAACCTGAACAAGTTTTTTGGAACTTAATTGTTGGCTTTTTAGTTCTGATCAGTGTGGTAAAGTTTGGATGAAGAAACTAGCACGCTTCATTATGAGAACAATCTCTCAACTATGCATCTCAAAAAAATTAGTTGTGCAGATGATGATCCACATTGTTCAGAAACAAATCAACAAAAATCAGAAACTATCTGGAAGGAGCATGATGGTAAGGCAAGTTGATATTGAATATGCTAATCAGAGATTTGAGGACAAGGCAAGTTTAACTATCGTCCCTCATAAAGAATTTAAACCAAAAAAATAAAATAAAATAAGAGGACAATCAAAAAATCGTATTAACCCCACAAAATGTTTCTTGAGTGGTAACATTTGCATACCGGAATTTTGGCTGGAGCAAGTTACTTCCACAAGCAACAAACTCCATAGGTTTTCCAGCTTCAAAACATGTAGGGTAAACATAGTGAATCCTTGGAGCCTGAACCTTAACACCAGCTTTCATGACAGAAGTTCCACTTAGACCCTTACCTGCACCCGTCAAAAGGTTCAATGATGTCAAGCTAGAAAAGAATTGGAGTTCGCAGAATAATCCAAACTAAAACATGTAAAAACAACATAAACCCACAAAAAAAATTAAAGAAAACAAAAATCACTGGTTCAGCAATCATGTATTGACTACTGAATATACAGTCAAACGTTAACCAAATTAGCCGGTTGATCGTTCCTTAAATGACTCGAAGAATCCATATTCAGAAGGACAGTAACCAAAAACAGTTGAATTTTTGAATTATCAGCTAACTACTAACTTACCTTCTATAACATGAAAAATTGTGTTATTTAGATAAATGATGACACATCCTCTTCCTGATAGCATCCTCCCAGGTGCAACAACAAAATCTTCTATATATGCCACAGAGTCTTTGGATAGCTACAGGATGCAGAAAACTATCAAAGTTAAATTACTACTACTGCTGCAAATTTAAAACAAGTTTCTAAAGAAAAATACTTTTGGGCAAGATATTAAACTCAAGTATATGCAAATTTCTTGTTATATTCAAATTGCATTCCGGATTCATAGCATACCAAACATCTCATCAGCTACAATTCTATTGTAAACGGCCATCAATTAGTCAATATCCCAATGTAAGTTCACAGTAGAATTTAATATATAAAGTATCTAGCTAAACCACTACCTTCTCCCACATAAAGGTTGGCATGGCAATAAATAAGGTCAAGATTGTACATCCAGGACGGATATATCCCTCCAACTCCACAGGCATATTTGCCAACCATTGGAATACCTGGAATTCGTTTGTGCCACATATTAATGAATTTTCAGTATGTTTAGCCACTTAAGAGATTAGCATCATTTAAATACTAAAGTGTAAACAATAATGCTTATAGTACTTGGAGCCGGAGTCTTCTAGGGAACTCTGCTGGATTCCAATCATAGAGTTTGAATGAAAACCGACCTGTAGGACACTACAAATAAATTTAAAAATCAGCCTCTAGTTAAAACATCTGAAAAAGTGTAAAAGTATTATAAGGCAATGCATCAAGCAAAGTCTTCCAAAGTCGTACCATAGATGAGTAAGCACTTCTATTTTCACACAATGAAGGGGAAAGTGAATGTTTGTAGTCATCCCTTCCATCGATTTGAGTTTCACCAGAAGCCGTATTAGTTACCACACTATCACTGTTGTTACTCGAGGGCTTTGGGCCTGAGCGAATAAAGGAAACACGCCCATCTTCAGACTCAATCAATGGTTCAGAATCCATCAATGCTTCTTCATCAGCAACATCAGTGCTGAAGCACTAAAGCATCTGTAGCCACAACACAAAATATGTGTTAAAGCTTCTTGCATTTTGACTGATCAGAAGAGGTGTAATTCTGATACAGCCCCAACATAGGCAGACTGAGGGTAGAAGAAACGACTCCACATATAAAATTAACAGCATTAGCTTAAACTGTAAAATTACCTTTCCCTTCTTCACTGCCACAGGTGGTAGTGTCTTCAGTTTGTAACTGCAAATCATCCTTCTCAGCTGAACTTGTGGAGCCAATAGGCTTTCTCCGCCTTCTGTTGTGCTTCTCTAACTTCCTTCTACAGCTTCTCCTTCCCTCATCAAAATCCGAGAGCAAGTGAAATCTGCATGAAGAAACAATCAGACTGGAAGGGAGGGGAGGGGAGGATAAAATAAAAATGTCATATTTCTGTATGACAAAACAAACAGCGAACCTCGCCCAATCTCAATGTAGTTACAGCTAGCAACTGACAAAGTAACTCCACGTTCACACATACAATCGAATTAGCTATCGAGCTTAATTTCCTTAATGGCATTTTCTTCCTTTTACGAAGCTAAGTTAGCAAGCATTTTTATAAGCACAGCTCAAAAGTCACAACTTCAAACATTTAACAAAGAAAATGAGCTTACTTGCCACACTGTTGGCAATATCTCTTACTTTCTCCCTCAAGCAAAACAGAACTCGCATGAGCACACTGCAAACAAACCCTGTGCCTCTTATGATACCCTTTAAGCGAGCTAATATCAGCTTCACAACCAGGCACCTGGCACCGAGCCATACCCGACCCAGCTCGATTCACCCGAACCCGCTTCTTTCCAGGCAAAATTTCAGCTTCTTCAGCCAATTGTGCATCAAGCTCCGGACAAGCGCATGGAACAATTCCCGCCAGAAAATTGGAGCACGACAGTCTCGGGTCCCGCTTCCGCACCTTATCAAATGCAGCCTTCTGGGGGAGAGGCTGTTCTGTCCAATTCCGGCTGAGGAGGCGGAATTGGAGGTGGTTGATCGGCTCCGCCGGCGTAATCCTCATTGTCAATGGGATCGAGAGAGAGCGGAAAGTCAACGGCGAGATCGAGAAGATCGTTCCAATCCCATAAAGCGGAAGATGGATCTTCGGCGACCACCGGGAGGTGAACGTCCATGTTTTTGGGCGGTGATCGTCGACAGACGGTTGCGATGAAGAAGGAGATGGTTCCATTAAAATCCCAAAAATTAAAATTCTTCTGTCTGCAACAGACAAATCACCAAAATTTCAGCTGGGGAGGAGTTGTTAGAGAGAGAACTTTGAAGGAAAGATAAGTCGACAAACAAGACAACAATCGAACACCGTTGGTGTTATAGGTGGTGCCTCGTAGTCGCATTCGCATCTCCCGCTCCCTTTTTTTCTGGTAATTACATAAGGTCCCTAAACTATTTCAAAAACTATAAGAGTGTGTTTGGAAAGAATTGCTTCCGGAGTTGAAAAACTTCTACAATTCGGAGGGTGTAATTAGACGGTTTTGTTCGACGTTCCCATAGAAATTCTTTGTAATTCCACGGTGTAGTTACGCATTTAATTTTTTTATTATATTATTTATTTATTTATAATGCAATATTATAAATATCGATGTATGCAATAAAGCATGCGCGTTTGTAATTTACAATTGTAATTACGTTATATTAACTGAAGGATTAATAAAAAAAATTAAGTCATATGTAATTCTACAAACGTATAATGACACCTTAATAATTACAGCGGTGACTTATAACATACCCTTAAATTCTTAAACTATCGATTCATCCAACGTACTGTATCTGTCACAGCAACCGTTAAAAAGATCCATAATAAAAGGATATACGTATAATTATGTAGTTTATTCAGGGATTCGGATGTGCTTTTCGGTATTCTTTTTTATATTATCATCAGCTCCTTCGATTTTGGACGGGCCTTTTTTCCTGAAGGACTAAATAATAAAATCAACCATAAATTATTATTCTCTCAGTCTCCCTATACATAGTCTAATTAGATGAAATGATAAATTTAACCTATTTTATTTAAAATTAGACATAAATTATCTATTTTAAAATAAAAAATTTAAAATAATATATATTTTGAAATGGAGAATATTATTTTTTTAAAGTTGAAATCAATTACTCCTCCATCTAAGAACACAATAATTATGACGGAAGGATTATAAATTGGGAACAAAAATAAAATGAAGTGAAGTGAAAGTGACAGAGAATCAATGAGGCCATTGTGGCAACATAACACATAAATACATCAACGTGTCGTCAAATAGACATGTGTATGTATTTGCCTTAAATTCATTATTTCATAATATCATGGGGGTATATTAAAAAATGAATAAAACCTTAGTTTATTTATATCCATATACTTTTTTTCTTTTCTTTTTTAAGTTTTATATCCTAGACTTGAAAAAGAAAAAATCATTATATCCGTCTGTTTGGGGTTGAAGATGAAGTTTGGTCCTTGAGTTTCCGTTATCGTTATGGTGCTCCTGAATCCTGATCTAGTTTGCTTCACTGCTTTAATTAGGGTTAACTTCAGACACTGACTAACGGTAGATTTAAACGGAGTTGAACTCCGTTGGTACTACATGCTCTTTCTTTCTCTCCGTCTTCCATCGCTTAATTAATTATCGTATATTTTATATAAATTGTGATATTTAATTAAGGATGAAAATAGTATATAATTTTTTTTTTTTTTTTTCTATTTTCGGTTGGGAGTTGGACAGTCGTTGACCTTTGAACAATATAGATCAACCATAAAAACGTAAGATTATAGTCATTCGCGTCATTACGCAATCTATAATGTTAGTATTTAGAGCTTGATACTTAGTCCCAACAATTAAATATTTTTTAATATTTATGTAGTAATAATCAATATAAAATTTTCTCTCTTCTCTCAAACCCTCCATCGGTCTTAATTTTTCTTCGACCAATAAAAAGTAATATCATATTTATAGACCAGTCATTATTTTTTATATTTATATTATAATAAAAATAAAATTTCATTATTGAAATTTTGTAATGGATGAAAATTTTACAAATCTCGATTTTTTCTCTATTCTCAATGTGTGAGTTTCGAGACCAACGATATGGTTTCGGGACTAGAGCAGTATGGATGTTCTTACTATGCACATGTTTATTTAACTTATTAGAAGAGAAAAATTAAAAAAAAAAAGAAATTAAAATACTTTCCCACTTCGAAATTTTGAAATCTAGAAAACTTCTAAGTCATGACTAACTAAGTTGCTTATGAGTTAATTATTCTCTCTGATACGCATAATGATAACTTTTTTTCACTTCAAGAATCATGTTAAGAAATCAACGCATACTTATAACAAAAAATTCCGGTCATGCCATCAATTTAATTCCGTCACGATCGAAAACTTCGTCCGACGAATGACAGACGTCTCAATCTCCTCAGCGAGATTAAGACAGTCTATTTACTATCTCCGATCACACAAGCATAAATTATTAAATAAATTATCAATCAACTTAAGAAGTCATTAATAGTTTTACAATTAAAGCTCTACCAACACGAAGTAATATCTATTTAAGAAAGAATGAAAGGATAATACAACAAAAGAAAGAAGTTCGAAAGTCTTCACGCGCTTCCTCGAGTCGTTTAATCTATGCACTTGCAAGAAAAATTAAATAGTATTTGGATGAGTGACAACGCACTCGGTAAGTACCAAATACAAAATATAATAACATAAAGATAGACTAATAAATTATACACCAAAGAAGTTTCGAAATCGATTAAAGATTTCCCAAACTCGCTTTCCTCCCAAAACAACGTGAATATATATATATATATTCACAAAAACCCAATTAACCCGACACTCACCAAACCGAAACCAATGAAAATTTAAAGGTTTCTCAAAACCAAAACACAAACCAACAACATCAATACAACCCGACACCCTTACCAAATCCCACGAAAACTCGGACATTTAACCCGGTCGATCGAGCGGCACGTGGTCCCTAGATCAAGTCTAGATACAAAGTCGTACTGCCCTCGATGACAACGACGACAAAGTCACTCTACCCTCGATGATAGACGGTGACGGGACCCGACAATAGATAGTCTCATATACTCGATCTATGGCCATAACCACATATGTGCTGAAAAATCAAATCACGAACTCAATTTCCAAATCCATTTCACAACCCATTCACAAACCAACTCTTAACAGGATACTCATAAAACCAACCCACAATCCCATATATCAAATCAATTGATAATAACAATTTATACCAACCCAGTTTCTCAGAACACATCATTTCTAAATATATATATATTTATTTATTAATACCAACCAAGGGCCTACGGTTTATTAGTAAACCGTTATATTATTATATGTTGTAGTCGATACTTATCTTCTCCACGACGCGACTCTTATGTCGAAGAACACCCACGTCGCACGCTATACTCGATCGCCTACTCGCGCTTTCCAACCCGAACTACGCCACCTTTAACATTAATATTATTATAGAAATTCCAATAATTAATATTGTCTTATAAATCTATATAAAATGCCGTGAATGCATAAAATGCATCCTAATGTCGATTCTCAATGCACGCAAATCAATATATCAATAAAAAATTATTATATGATCTTTCCGAAAATAACTTCCCAATCCCAAATTCATAGCTTAATTTCCCGAAAACACAATATAACTTATAAAATTCAAATTACCCTAACAATTTTAACAAATAAATCATTACATAAGCTATGACAATTTCAAAAACTCAACAACTTATGGTCATCACCTCTAATATCAATTATCTAACATACAATATAAACTAAATATGGAGAAATAAAGATTATTACACGATGACTAGAAATTTCTTAATTAAGCTAACATGAAATAGCTTCCTCCTTGATCTATCACCTTCAAGACAAATCTCTCTTTTCTCATTTATTTTCAAGATCAATCTTCCGTAGCTTTCTTTTCTCTCTTTCAAAACCAATTTCTCCTTTAGACTTTTCTTTCTTCCTTCCTTTCTTTATTTATTTTTTTCTATCAAAAAAATTTTACCAACAAATCCCTTCTCCAATTTTCTCCTCTCTGTTTCTCTTCTAAAATTCACTACCGACACCACACGACCAAAAGCAAACAAAAGAGTTCATTAATTACCAAAGGTGTCAAAGTATGCAAACAATAGACATGCAGATTGTACACGTTTTTTCTTCTTTGAAAAAACTCCCTCTGCTCCTATTCTTTCTCTACTTTCTAATTAATTTGTTTTTTAGTATACGTTTGGTGGATAGAAACATTTTTTTCCTCTAATTCAAAAAACTTCATCATACTTATATTCATTTAGTTCCATATATTTTTATATTTAATAAATGAAAATTTAGTTTTATAATTATTTAATTTTTAATATAATAATATAACATGTCATAATGAATTTGAATTTTTATCATGCTTATATTACATAATTATTTGCATGTATTTATATATTGTGTGTAATTTTCGGGATATGACAAATCCAGTATTCTATTAACATACATAAAAAAAATATATAGTATAATAAATACTATAAAGACATACAAATTCGATTAACTAATCATTCTATTAATGCTCACAAATTTTTTTATAGGAAACTTAAAATGGACCGACAGAATATTCAACCATAGTTAACCATCTATTAAGCATTCTCAAAAAAAACTACTACTCCCTCAATAAATATTTTTGAATTGAATGAAGTAATCTCTCTATAGTTATCTTCAAAAAATCTATCTATAGTTAAATTTTGCTGTCAAAATAAAATAACTCATCTACAAGTTTAGTTACTCGCTATTTCATGATAATCCAGTATTAATTTACTTTTATTTTTCGACGTAATCCGAGAAACGATCGAGATTAGTTTTTTCATACAAAATATTATGATGATATGTTAATGAAAGTCAATACGAATGAAAAACAGAAACAATCATTGATTATTAAAAAAATAAAAGAAAAAAACGTAAACAATCATTGTCTCTTAGCACTTGATCCCTTCAAATTATGAAAGGGCGAGTCAGAGATCTTGACTTGTTGCGGGACTTTTGGTTCACATGTTCAAATTCATCCTCTCACTTAAGATTTAACGCATCGTTATTACTAGACCATAATTCATAAATATATCATGTTGTGATAAAAATTAATCATACGGTTAAGTTTTTATAATTGGATTCCAACCAAAAGATAATATTTATGATTATGAAATATAATGGGGATGACAATGAATTGGATCAGCTCGAATAATTGTTGGATCAAAAATTTAAAAATTTTAAGAAATTATTATTCGATACTGTGAATATTCGTGTCGATTATCAGATTCGATCTGTATCGAAAAGAAAAAAATCATCTCGCAATCTAATTTTTTAAATTATATGTATTTATATAAAAAAATTTTGTGTTTGGAGATCTACGTGGAATGGAAAAAGTTACGTGGTCGGTTCACTGCATAAACTGGCAACTGATAGGAACGAGGAGTAATTTCACTGCTTTCCGACGGTGGGGAGACCTGGAAAATATTAAAATTAACTAATTTATGTTTATAAATGTTACTTTTAAATATTTATATATTATTATTAATTATACCATATAAGAAAAAAAAAAAAAGTGAAGCAAAATCTTGGGCCCAAACGTTGAGCCTAGTTTTATCTTTCTCTGAAGCCCAAATGTTCAGACTGAAAATCTTAAATCATTTGGTTTTCTTTATGTCCCAAACCTCACCCATCTACAGAGTATAATCTCATATCTCTCTCTCACTTGAGGGCCAGGGTTTAGCAATTCCCTCGTCAATTCATTTCTCCTCCGTACGAACGAATTGAGTGACCGACAATGGCTCGATACAGGAGTCGAAGCCGAAGCTACAGCCCACGCCGTCGCAGCCGAACACCTCCGCGTGCAAGCCAAGCGATATGACGACGATCGCCACCGCGAGAGGCGCCATCGCTCTCCTCTTCCCTCTGGACTTCTCGTTCGGAATCTCCCTCGACGCCAGGTAGCTCTTTGTAATTGTGCGATATACAATGTTCTATTTTCTGTGAACGTTTTTTTTTAAAATTTTATTTTGTATCGACTGAGACTTATTAGGCATTAGGATAACGGCATAACGCTAAGCTGAATTTTGTATAACATTGCAGGGCAGAAGACCTTAGGGCTCCATTTGAGCGATTTGGTCCAGTGAAAGATGTTTATTTGCCCAAGAATTATTACACTGGGTATTGATTAATCGCCTCACTTATCTTCTAATTCTAGTGAAACAAATCATTTTTTTTCTTTTGTTGACATGGTCATAATGGTAGTTAAACTTTCATTCTGATTTGCTCAAGTCGTTTCACTCTGATCATGGGAGCCCCGAGGCTTTGGATTTGTCAAGTTCCGTTATGGTGAGGATGCTGCTGAAGCAAAGGAAGGGTTGAATCATGCAGTCATCGGAGGGCGTGAAATACGAATTGTTTTTGCTGAAGAAAATAGAAAAACTCCACAAGAGATGCAGAGTTACCACACGCTCAAGGTGCGGCCAGATTAGTCTTTCCTCTTATTATTTATTTACTGCCTTCATAGTTTCTTAAATTTATATCAAATGTTGTTTCCATTATTTTGTTGTCTTCTGTGCAGTGGTAGACATCCAAGTCATCGTAGGAGATCACCACCATCCCCAAGGCGGCGCCATCGCTGTTAGTTTTAACTCTTATCATTTTTGTTACTCTCACTACAAATCTTGTTTCCTTTTTATTTCTAATGATATATTCCTTTCATCCATTGTCACAGCTTACTCACGCTCGCCATCCCCTACTAGACGTGACTCGAGGTTCGCCCTTTGTCAGTGAACTGAGTTTGTAGCTCCCTTGCTTTCAATCTGATTGGTCGCTTCTTTTCTAAGTCTAATATCTCCATATAACTTCCACATCTAAAGTGGGAAGTAATCGCTCGCGGGTTTGAGTTTTAGTCATAGTTATGAATGATTGGCATAGAGGTTGACTTGGTGAAATGGTATATACTAATTAACTCCTATAAATTCCCGATGCATGGGATGTTATATTTGATCATATGGCATATTAATTTTGAGGGTTTTGTTTACTCCCTATTCCCCCCTGCTTTGTTAACTCTGTTAGTTTTGTGCTTGGTCTGCTTCATTACACAGTGGTCAGATTGGTAGTTTGTTTCCGTATTTTGTTAGATAGGTACTACAACTGAATCCTTCCATGTGACAATTTGAACTTTGATTCGTAGATGGTGGTTTGGTGGATATGATGCCGCATTTGTTTCAATGCAATTGTATATTAACCAGTGAAGAGATGTTAAATGTGATGGCACGGCATTTCTTGTCATGCTTAGCTTTCTCCATAGTTAGTCCTAACATTGCATTCACTAGCTATTACTTCTTTGGTAATGGGCTTGCGAGGCCTGCTCCCATTTGAATGAACTGACTAGCTAAACATGGTGTGAGATGATTAGAGCCATAAGGGTACTTTATTTTTTTTGTTTTGTATATGTGTAGTTACTTTATTTGTTTGGTAGACATGTTGATCATTTCTTCTGCATATACCATCCAGTTAAGAAAGAATTTAAAGCTTATATTTGGCCAAAGAAAGAAATCATCTTCAAAGAAGGGATGGCATTCAAAGGTTTTACCTGTAGAGATAGCCCAAGAAAGATAATATGAGATTTTAGAAAGTTTGAGGCAAAGAAAGCTATGAAGTTGTTGGATGCTGTTGATCCAGTACATCATTTTAGAGATTTACAATCACTGTTTGGATCCAAGTGTTATGTTTTTGGTCAAGAACCTTGTAAAGGTCCAGGTAAAGGTAATCTTTTATCAATTAGAGTTTGCATGGATGCGAGTAAAATCCCTTTCTCCCTTCAAGTCCACTAACGAAACTATACTTTAATCTTGATTACTGCAATATGTGCTGCAATCTTTCTGGTCCAACAAGCTAATGTTTTGCATCAACGATTCAGTTGTCTTATTAGCATAATGTTGATCTTCCTTCTTTAATTCTGTTGGAAGTTTCTTTGATTCAAGTATCTTATTTTCAATGGTGTAGGGATCGTGGTGCAAGGGATGATCGTTACTCTCCAAGGCGGTCTAGGTCTAGATCACTTTCACGTTCTGTTTCTCCTCGTGATGAAAAAGAGTTCAGGTCGAGCAAGAGGTCCCCAAGCCCTGAAAAGGAGTACAGGTCGAGAAAGAGGTCCCCAAGCCATGAAAAGGAGTTCAGGTCGAGACAGAGGTCCCCAAGCCCTGAAAAGGAGTACAGGTCGAGCAAGAGGTCCCCAAGCCCGAAAACCAATGGCCGGAGTCCTCAAGCTGATAGCCGGAGTCCATCCAGGTCTCGGTCATGATCCAACTAACAGTTAAGGTAATCATTCATGCCACCACTAGTGTTAGTTGCTGGATCAACAAGCGAATACACATCTTATGTTTTTCATCGATTTAGATTAGATTTGTAGATGGTGAACTTACCTCCTTCATCTTCACTTAAATGTTTCTTGCATGAAGTTGCTCGTACGTGGGCGGTGTACTTCCAAGTATTACTATAGCCAGACCAGAGGCTTGTTTCTAAGCAATCTAGATGTTTTGAGTACTTTATTTTTCTTACAGTTGTTTTGAATACTTCTAAGAGTGACTATGTGCAGTGATCGAGATTGAGACCATTTGTTATATCATCTAGACTTGAAGTTTGTAATTTACTAGTGAGACTCAAATTTTAGCTTTTCGGCTGGTGTCACCTTTTGGAAACCATGTTTATGGGCACTGGTTTATGTTATAATCGTGTCGTGGAAGCAGAAGCATATTCTAATTTCCAGTAATTTGCATGGTTATTCAGATTGAACTAGTTATTCTAGGAAATAAGGAAGTTTGAATAACCAACAAAATGAATCAAAAGTGAGCAAACGGAATTGATCAAATGGCCGAACCACTCACTCAAAAAAGTCAGTTTATTCACTCAGTTGCTATTCTGTTACCTACGTATTTGACTTGATTTGATACGAAACGGCCTAGTTTTGAATGGTTCGATCAAATGCACCGTAGCCTTGGAAAGCTCCGGCTACAAATGAAATCGTATCCAAATTCATTACAAGGTCGGATGTTCAGATTTGTTAAAAAACCATCAGTCACCAAAGTGGGCAACAAATGCATTAATAGGAAAGGAAGAGAAATGTTCAATTGTTTACCGGACTGGAGAACATCTCAATTGGCCATAAAACCATACAAAGAAAATGCATTTTCTCATACCAAGAAACAACTATCATTAAGTACCGAATGCAGTAAGAGTATCACCTCCCTCGCAAATTGGGTGACATTATTAGGAATACAAAGGATAATATCTTTCTTTCCTGGTAAATTTAATTCAACGGACATGATTTCTCAAATGCTTGCTGCTCTTTGCGGCACAAATCGAACTCATTGGTGTTGTAGTACATGCAACCAACATAATCATCCATCTCTTTTGTGCATTTCTGGTGTAGATCTCTCAACCTGCATATCCAATTTTGGAATAGCTAGTCAGAGACCAGATATGCTTGCACTCTGTTCACAAGGAAATAACAAGAGGCTTTCTAGAGTAATTGATTCTGCGTAAGTACAAAATCGTTGAATACTACTCTGGAAACACATCCATTGTGATACGGAGGAAATAACAAGAGGTTTCCAGACATGTCCATATGAATGAATATAAAAATGCAAAACATCGCTCTTAATGTGATATGCCGTACGGAGGGAGTAATAAATAAGCAAAAAGAAAGCAACTTTCACAACAGAATGAGGTAACCTAGGTACATAATTCAGACTTGCTAACTTTTGGAAAAGATAATCTCATTCACAACTGGTATTAAGGTTTCCTATCGGAATTTGTCTCCTTATGCTTCAGAAAATGGTTTCAGTTAAGAAATGAACATCTGACATTCTTCAAACATTGATCAATAACAGGCATGTATAAACGCCATTGAAAATTCGATATCGAAAAGTTGAGTTTCATACTAGAACAAGTTCTCAGAAAACACTACATAGAATTAGCATCGGTTTCGAATTCATATCTCCAGCAGAGTTTCAATTTCAGGGTGATAATCAAATTGAGAGAGATTGAAATTCAAACTTACAGGCCGAGGACACAACGAGTGACGTCACGGCCTTTATCAAGGCACTTCTCCGGGTTCGGATCTTTCTTCTTACACTTGAGGAACGCCACATTCTCCGGCTGACACCTTATCCCTATGTGCTTCGACGACGCCGTCAGCACCGATGATGTCGGGATCGGCTCCCCCGCCGGGTCCACCACCGCATTCGCCGCCGCTGCCATTTCGAATTCAACTTTGGCTGCTCAAAAGAAAAAAAACATCAAAATTCAATTGAAATCCACACATAGATGAAATCAATTTCGCACCTTTACTACTACTCTGGCTGACAATCAGATTGAATGAACGAACGAACGAAAAATGTTATCTTTCTTTCTCTTTGGCAGGCACTAATTAGTGAATAGCTCAATGACTTTGCTAACATACGCTTTCAATGTCATAAAGTGCACCGTTTTGAGTAGATGATCAATTTGATTCGGTTTGATATCCAAACCAAACTGAATCATATTTAAAACGGTTTGTCATTTTCTATAACCAAACTGAACTGTTTAGGGTTTAGTTGGGTATGATTTGGTTCAAACTAAATTTTAAAATATACAATCTAATCTAATAATCTCTATTAATAAAATAACATTAACAAAATAAGCTATTAATACGCAATTAACACCCATACAGTTTATATAATTGAAAAATGTAATTAGCATCAAAATAAATGAGTAACTTACAGTACGAACATGGTCCAATTTTTGACAACAAAAATTAAAAGTATTTAACAAAATAGTAAACTAATTTAGATACATAACATAATAAAATGGTTTTTACAATTTTTAAAATAAGAAAATTAGAGATGGATTAATTAATAGACCTAATATATATTATTCCGTAATTGTTAGAAATATTGATTGTCTAATCTAATGTTAATTAATTTTAATCGGTTTGAACCAAACAAAACATTTGAAACCAAGCTAACCTATGCTTAAAATGTTTGATTTGGTCCAAACCAAAATACAAAAATTTTCTTTGAAACCAAACCAATCCAGACTAAACCGAACGGTTTGGTTTTGTTAATCAGTTTCAAGGGGCCTTTTCGTCATTCGGATAAAAACCCCATTGTTAAGGTCTTGCATTCGATTGATTTGCTCTCACCTTACCTCAGTGTGCTTCTGGCTGGCTGCTCTGAAAACTGTAAAAGAGTACGTTAATCGACTTGAAATCCACTTGTATTGAGTTATTGATTTGTTCATTTAGATTTCTTGCGACCTTCATTAATCTTGGCGATGTTGTTCATAAAGTTTGATTCTTTTTTTGGGTCCTAGATTAATCTTGGTGATTTGGTTGTTGTTAGGGTTTATTTAGGCGAGATTTTAAGAAATGGGTGACAAAAAGAAGAAGACTTTCATGTTTATCAGGCTGGTATCGGCTGCTGGGACTGGATTCTTCTACGTTAAGAGGAAGAGTGCAAAGAAAGTGATGGAGAAGCTCGAGTTTCGGAAATATGATCCCAGAGTTAACCGCCATGTTTTGTTTACTGAGGCTAAAATGAAGTGATCAAAACTCTAGGCAGGCGCTCTTTAATTTCATGGATGGATAATTTTGTTGTTGATTTCTGCACTTTTCTTATTATCACATTGTTGTTTTCTGACAATTGCCGTTTCCTAATTTCGAGCTGCTAATGATGTTTTTTATGTTGCCGAATGTGTCAATTATTCGAGCTTGCTTGTGAGAATTGTGCATAATGGAATGAGAATGAATTTCACAATCATCTCTTCTTCCTTTTGTTAAAACTGCAACATGGATTGGATTCTGTTTGTCGTTCCGGCCAAGTTTTTCTGTTCTTCGTTTTTGGGTAGTTGGGATTGGAAGGTTTTAGAACTTTATAACTTAAGTTTCACTTTCAATGTTCTACCTTCATTATAATCCTGTCCCTGTGTTTAATTAGTTATTCACCATCCACCTCTTTAACCCACCCAGTCTTAGGTCTTTGAACCCTGGTGTTGATAGTGAATCATTGGCAGAAAGATTTAAACCATTTGCTGCTAGAGGAGTTGATATCTACTTTTGTCATAAACCCTGCCAAAGAAAGTTCCTAAGCTTGTAATCTGTACCCAGCTTAAACTTGTTTGCAGTTTCTAGTAGTCTTTTGAGATCATCTCTTTCTGCACATGTATCTCAGAATGTGAGATTTGTTTTATGTCCGCTAATATCTTTCTTTGGAGCAGCTAAATATCTTTCTTTGTTTTTTTAATGAATTGGTATGAGTTTCTTCATCTTCGTGAAGATTCTATCTTCAGTCAAAACAATAGATAAATATCTGGCTCCGATTAGAAGCATTCTCAGTAATTGTATTTGTGAGGCAATTCTGTTTTAGAGAGTTAAGCCAAGTCAAATTTCTCGGCAGTTTTTAGCTTTTACCGACTTGTAAATCGGCAAAAATGATCACTACCTTACATGGTGATTATTTGGAGAAGTGTATCCGACGTAGAGTCACGTTAGCAAAAAATCAAGTAAAACGATCAGAGGGACTTTCGAATCAGAAATTAAATCAACACAGCTTCGGATATTTGAACTGAACAGAGAAATTTGAACAAGGTAAACCAAAAAAGACTTGACACGTACATATGACTCTGGCGGATCAAAGACTAGACTCGTACGATACGTTAAACAAAGGAGGAGAGGAGAGGAGAGGAGATGTCATTTAATTATTTCTGCTTGGTGACAGGGATGAACTTATTCTCGCCCTTTCTAAGCCACATTGTAGAACGAGTTCTCTTCACATGATCCACAAATAGTTGATGCCTGTATATATCACAAGAAGAAGAAGCAAGTGAATATAAATCATAATCCACATGTGGTTAACTTCACTTAAAAAAGAAAACGAAATCTAGAAAATTAAATATGATTAATGCGACCAACCTTTCATACTCCAGTTTCTGCCTAACTATCCCATTCAATAGAAGCTCGGAGCTGTAAACTGCAGCCCCTACAAAATCAAAGTTTTGCATTTTGAGGAAGTTGAAATCGTATACCAGCCAACAAACAAACAAACAGACAGACAAACTACAATTTCCTTTTACCTTTTTCAAGGAAAGGCTCGCACAATGCCAAATCTTCTTCGCAAGACAGAATCAACACATCTTCTGGGATTTTATCTTCTTTCAAAATGGATCTGCTAACCCTCTCCATTGCCTAAAAGCCAAAAAAAAAAAAATTCAAATCAATGGAGGAGTGGAAGATTAGTTACTAGTGCTTGTGTCAATTGTCAACTATGACGAAAGCAGACGGTTAGTTTGGATGTACCTGACCGCGAACTGACTTGACTAAACTGGATAACGTTTCTTTCCCAGGCTTTGTACTTGGCGTGATAAAAACTCTACGGCCCTGCAGAAGTATGAATATATAAAAGTCATCTTGCATGTGCATCATCAGGATAAACCAAAGCGATCATATGATACTTTAGTCCTTTTGCTTTAGAAAAACCAAGAAGCCTGATTTCGTCCCTTTGTAAAAGGAAAAACAAAATCCAAGATAATGACACTGTCGGATTGGTGTTAAAAGTTAAAACGCAGGAGCAGAACGCATTTTTACCTCCAAAAGTGGTAGGTGTCGTGCTCGAGCCAATGTAAGTGGCATACTAAAGCCAAACTCTTTTTCCTTTTTGCTGTCCCTCAGTATGTAAGCTTCCTCGTTGATGTAATAGTTAGCTTGTCCAACACTCTCAAGCCATAAACGTGTCACAACTAGCTTTCCAGAAGCAATGGCCTCTAACATATTTCTAGTGCGCACAAATCTATCTGTTATGTAGTGAGTTGCATCTAGAATAGAGGATGCCACGGAACCTCCTGCCCGAGCCAAAATCTACAATACAATAATTTAAATACAGAGACTTAAGAACTATGTTATATGACAAAATCAACAATTTTCGCTACTTAAAAGAAATAGAAGGAGAAGAAACCTTTTTCTGATGCTTTATTACATCCTCATCCAGGTGGTGACTAAATAAAACACTAACATTGCCCATGTCTCTTCTCTTCCTTGAATCTTTTATCAAAGCAGGCGTAGCTTCTTTCACAGCGGTTTTCAAGCTATTGATCTCTTTCATAAGAGTTGTTTTGGACAAGTTCCTCTTGCATGTTTGTTTTAGATATTCATCGCCCATACAAATAGGAGAGGCGGCATTTACAGGTGTCAAACAATTACTCGTCGGAGTACACGCTGAACTTGATGCTTTCAATTTTGCTACCGGAGAAATATCTGAACTTCCTTCCGCTTCTTTAACAGTTGAAGAGGGACTACCATTGCTCTTTCTAGAGAAATTCCCCATTGCCTTTGCCCTATTTTCTGTTTCCTTCATTTTCACATTGACAGAATCACATGTTTGAACAGCATCACCCACACCCATTTCTTCTTTATTTTTCTGTTGATCATATCCCCTCAACGAGCTTCGATGAGATCTTTTCCCTTGAGGATAGCTTATTGGGGCAGTGATATCACCCAAAGTGCCCAACTTTGGCAATAATAGCTCTTGCTGATTTGATTTGACATGATCGAGTTTCTTATGTTGGAGGACCCTGTCCAGTTTGCTTCATTGACACGAGTGTCCAGCTGGTGAAGTCTCCTACTGTCTAGCAGGATACCGAAGTGCCAAGTACCCCCTATTTTTTTTTTTTCGCAGGTGTATGTGCACCCGCCTAGATTTTTCAAGGACTCCAGTATCTGGGAGATTTCTCATTGACTGTCTAGTTTGGCGAGCAACAGGTGCAGAATTACTAACTTTCTCCGGTGAATGCAGTTTCTTAGCCGATCATCTGCATGTGATTCTATAGGGCCACAAAATAAGTGAGACTCACCAAGCTGCTTTCTTTTAAGACCTACTTCCACTTTTTTCCGCTGATCAGACTGATTGGTAATCTTCTTTAGGCTCTCACTTACAGGGTTAGTGAGGTTCTCTCCATTACCCGACTTGCCTCTCTTCATTCTGGTGACTACAAGCTCTTTACCACAATCCTTTCTGAGATCCCTTGAACGCTTCCTTGTTAGTGGGGGCTCTTCCATTGATTTAGCATCGATCCTTTTAGTTTTTGCTGACCTTAAAGTACAGTCAACAGAAAGATGTCCTCTCTTAGGACGAGAAGATTGTCTTTGAGCAACACCAGTCTCGTTTTTCTCTCTAGGAGATCCTTCAGGAGAAACTTCAGAGTTTCTTTGTACAGCTAGATGGGAATCATTTGCAGCAAGGTCATTAACATCCTCTCCATTGCACAAGAATTCCAGAGCATCGGCAGCTAGCTGAGTGTCAAAACCGACGGCTTGAAACTCTTCTCTAGGCATATCTAGACTAGCTTGTTCAGCAAAGTCATTAGCAAGATTTTTCACAATTTTTGGTTCTCGGACATCCTTTTTATTTGTATTTGATTTGAGAAACAACAATCTGGAATCAGAATGAGATGTTTTTTCTGATCAGCAGAAGGTAGCTTTTTGTTGTCCGTGAATTTTCCAATTGCACTTCCTTTGAGCTTTTGAGTCTTGGCTGAAGATTTGCCACAACTCCCACGTCGGAGGAATTCATCCTTCTTTCGAACAAAAATGTCCCCTCCTCCTTCATCCTCTTGGTTATCATCCCAATTGAAAATCCCCGTTCCACCAACTGTGGTCCTGAGATTAGCTTTCTCGACCAACTTTTGAATTCTTTTTTTACATGAAACAGGTTTTGATTTATCTCCTGTACTCCTCGTCCGACCATCTTCAATATCAAACTCCAAAACGTTACTCTTAACAAAGTTATCCACAAACTCAAGTGCATTGGCTTGTGACAGATCTCCAGGTTCTTGAGAGTCGACATAGCTTAAATCTGCCAAATCGTCACAAGCAGGAAAGTGGAGCAAGTGTTTGTCAACAACATTATTTTCATTGTTGTCAGAAATTCCCTTATTTTCATCAAGTGAATCCTCCCTGAAAAAGTGTTCTTACTGATGAACCACGTATCCTACAAGTGTTATCATGTTCCTCCAGCTGACTAGCCTGGCGTTCCTGCTCAACTATTGCATCTGTTCCATTATCGGTTCCAGTGACTTGTTCAGCCATTTTAATCCTACTCAAGATTTTATGAGTCTCATGGTTGGGCTCCTTCGATGCCATATTGCGAGCTGCTAGACCAGATGCCCTCAAAGATGCTGCACTGAACTAAAGTAAACCTAGCTGATCCTGAAAGAAAAGAGAGGGAGAGAATGTTAAGCTTTAGATTGATACAACATTTTCATATGCATAACTTAACCAAACATGAATTTTGAACGGTACATGGAATAATAATCCATGTTCCTATTGGAAGAAGTGTTCTTCACCAAAAGTCAACAACATTTATTTCACCCGCCTTCAAAAAGAGAAAGCTGTCATACCAGGTTTTGATAGTGGGATGCCATCAGAGACTGTTGTAGGGGTGGAAGTTTCCAGTCCTAAAAGAAAATAAACAAGAACATAAATCTGAATGGCCAGTAGAGCTTTCTCGAGAAAGAAAGAAAAAAGGCACGCAAAGAAATAAAATGTAAACCCCACCACCTAATCATATCAAAGAATTACCAAACCAGAGAACATAATTGAATATTCACATTCTTTCTGTTTTCTTCCAGCTTATCCAGTTTTTGAAAGTGTAGAATAATAATGGAACAACAAGTCTTGGCACAACATTGAGATTTCCTATAATCCCACAGACATGAAACCTCTTTGAAATGCTTGAATAAACTTACCTGGACCATGTTGTTCATCAATGGAAGCACCACCATCTCTGCTAATTGAAGTGTACTCACTCTTTCCGGTTCACTTCGGCTCTAGCCAAACCTTCATCATTGCAGACCTCATCAGCGTCACTCAAAACTTCAGTACCATCTGTTTCTTCACCATAACTATCACTGACAACTTGAGTATCGAAACAATCCAGTAACTGCGTATCAACATTTTCATTCCAACCTAAATCATCCAATACTTGCGTTTCACCAGTAAAATTCAACACTTGAGTTTCACCATTATTATCTACCAACTGCGTCTCAAACACGTCCTCATCATCAGTACTTTCATCTGATATCGATCAAATACAGACGTTTCCATGAGACCAATGTGACTAAACCAATCATAAAATCAAAACAAATCTACCAAATCAAAACAAAAAACCAAGTTTGAATTACAATAAATACGTACTGGAAGACGAAGGAGTATACACGAAAACGCGAAAAAGTTACCGAGCAACAAGAAAATG
>JANIEQ010000213.1:0-18968 GCA_024708375.1 Oxalis stricta | reverse complement strand
CTGAAATTATTGAGGTAGGCGTCATGTGTCCCTTACAAAAAACCATTGCTAGACTAGTAAAAGAAGACTACTACATGATTTACCTTACCTTTTCTCAAGCATTCCTTGAATAGAATAAACAGTGAATTTTTCTAGCCATGAATTCATCATGCATAAAACAAAAGGAAACAGGAACGAAGGATATGTATGACTCAGCAAACAATAATTGGTTTCCATTTCTATTGCTTTTGCATTTTTCTCCCCAAGTCAAATTGAAAGCTTTGATTCACCTAATTCATCTTTATCACTGTGCAACTGCTTGATAATAATGTTTAAAAAGTGAATCTTTTAATTTTATATATCATAAAATTTACCTCTTTTTCCAATTTAGTAGGCTTGATTGAAAGCTTTTGATTCACCTAATTCATCTTTATCACTGTTGCTGTGCTTTCGTAAATCAGATCTGAGCCAATTTTCTTTTTCCTTCTATGTTTCAAACATTTACAAGGCATTCTCTGTTTTTATTTGCAGCAAACTTGCTCAATATGTTTGACGAAGATGACTCAAGGGGGTGGCCATGCTATTTTCACCGCCGAGTGCTCACACTCTTTCCATTTCCATTGCATTACTTCTAACGTAAAACATGGAAACCAAGTATGTCCAGTTTGCAGGGCAAAATGGACCGAAATTCCCTTACAAGGTCCCATCTTGGATCCTCTACCAGGGAGAGCACCAGTAAGTCCAATCGGCTGGCATCAGAACGATGCTTTGATGACCGTTGTTCGCCGTTTACCTCCTCCTCGTCGAGATTTAGGTAGAGGCCACATTGTACCCCTATTCCAGGCTCCTGAACCAGGGAACTTTTGATGATGATGAATCCTTAGGTAACCAACTGGTGTTTCCAGATAAAATAAATTGCGATACGAACAACTTGGACGATAAATTGGCAAAAACGATGGAAATCAGAACATATCCAGAAGTCTCTGCTGTATCGCGATCTAATACTCATGAAAATTTCACTGTCTTGGTGCATCTCAAAGCTTCTTCCTCGAATAGGAGATCAATTCCTTGCAGGAGTCAAGCTAGCTTTCCATTGCCACAATTTGGTCAAAGTCAAAACCCCTCGGGCACCAGTTGACCTAGTAACAGTTCTTGATATTAGTGGTAGCATGGCTGGTACCAAGCATGTATTACTTAAAAGAGCCATGGGATTCGTCATTCAGAATCTCGGCTCAAACGAGTAGGCTCTCGGTTATTTCCTTTCTCTTCCCACGGCTGGTCGTCTCTTTCCTCTACGACGAATGTCTGATGCACTGAGAAAGCAGCATGCGACTTCAAGCTGTCAACTCTTTGATTGCAAATGGTGGGACCAATACCAGCTGATGGTTTTGAGAAAAGGTAGCCAAGACAATGGAAGATCGTCGGGGAGAAAAATCCCGTCGCAAGTATAATTCTGTTGTCTGATGGACAGGACACGTATACAGTCAGTAATTGCCAAACTCGGCCAAATTACCAGCAGCTTCTCCCTTTGTCTATTCATGGTGGCCTGGCAGAGACAACTCGGGATTCAAAATGCCAGTTCATGTTTTTGGTCTTTGGTGCGGATCACGATAAAGCTTCATCGATGCATTCCAATTTCGGAGATATCTGGAGGAACATTTTCACACATCGAGACCGAAGCTGTGATACAAGATGCTTTTGCTCAGTGTATTTTGGAGGGCTTTTAAGCGTAGTTGTGCACAGTTGCAACTTGGAGTTGAGTGTTTGAACCCTAGCATTTCCCTCGTCTCTCTAAAAGCTGGAAGTTACCCTAGTGTGTCGCTTGACGGTGGGACGCACCGGGTTTGTCGATGTTGGAGATCTGTATGCTGATGAGTAGAGAGATTTTCTGGTTTTGAGTCAATGTCCCAGCTGACAAGATCGTCCTTAGGAAATCCAACATCGCTGCCTGAAAGTTAAATGTGTATACAAAGATCCCTTGACTAAAGAAAAGGCAAGTTGGTTGAGAGTGAAGAGCTTCGAATTGAGAGACCTGAAGATGCTGGAGAATTAGTAGTTTCCATTGAAGTTGACAGACAACAGAACAGGTTCCAAGCCGCCAATGCAATGGCGGAGGCGAGAATCGCAGCCGAAAGAGGTGACTTGAGCGGTGCAGTTTCTATCCTTGAGAACTGCAGGAGGATGTTGTTGGGGAGCGTGTCAGCGGAATCCGGCGACAGGCTCCTGTTACTGCATTAGATTCTGAGCTGAAGGAAATGCAAGAGAGAATGGCAAGTAGAAATGTGTATGAATCGTCTGGCAGAGCATACATTTTATCAGGAATGAGCTCGCATTCATGGCAAAGAGCAACTGCGAGAGGAGACTCCATGGATGGTTCAAGTCTTGTTCCAGGCTTATCAAACTCCATCCATGGTCGAGATGCTTACTCGTTCTCAAGCCATGCTACTTGGTAACCCATCATCAACTCATCAAAGACTTGTTCATCCATTATGGCCTCATTTCACAACCGGAAGCAAGGTAACATTAAAGAGCAATGAGGTAGCAAAGAACTTTTGGCTACGTTTAAAAAAATACTACTACGTATTTATTTGGGGTAATGGGTAAGATAAAGATGTGATTTTGTTCCTGTCTTATATGTGTAAATGAATAATAACTGGAGAAATGGCTAGAGGGTTACTATTGGGTAGAAAAGTTTAGAAGATTTTGCTTTTGGTCAATGTTGTTTTTTTGGGTTGGTGTACACAAAATGAAATTGGTTTCTCTCTGGGAGATAGGTATAAGTTTTCAGTTGTGGAATTATATAATAATACTATAAATTTGCCTTGTCATTCTCTTCTATTATTCTTGTCATTGATCATCAATTTAAGTTGCAAATACAAGAAACAGCAGAACTATATTAGTCTCCACTCTAGATTGTTACTACCTCCGTATCCAAATACGTAATCTTTATTTTTATTTATGGAATCGATTTAAACACAGAGGTATATAGAGTTCTTCTAAATACCGAGTTGTATTGTAGTCTTTGTTGAGCTTACTGAAAAGTTTGCCTAGTTGTAGGCTTGTTAATCTTACCGGGTTGTTTGCCGAGCTGTAGTATTGTTGAGTATTTCATCCAATTAAACATGTATCTAGCCAATAAATTTTCATTGGATACGGAATAGTTTACCGACTAAAAATGATACATGTATTTTACGATACTGGAGGGAGTAATAATCATTCTCAATAGTAGAAAACATGTACATGATAAAATTTTCCTGCAAAAGATAAAAGTGAAAAAGCATACATGTAAAAGGAGGATCGAATCATCTCATTAAAGTTGAAAGTCTGCACCTTGTTCAGTGTTTCAGATGCCATTGTTAGAAAGTTGACTTGCTTAAAGTCTGTTGGGAGCTTCAAATATGTTTCAACTCACTTGAAAAGAGCCACCTTACAAGCAGACACAACAAAGTCCTTGCCATTTTAAACTAGAATTCTGTCCTAATTTAGATTTTAACATTTTGACCCCTCACTCTAGATTCGATCGATGTAATCCATAACGTTAATTCTGGAATTATTGAGAGTTGAGAGACAACAGACCAAACAGAAATATATCTCTTAAATGACTTGCACTCAAAGAAGATAGTGCACAGAGATATTAAGCACGACAATATCTTCTCGAACAGAGCATAGTATATTGTGAAGATTGCGGATTTCAGAATAGCATATGTTGAATCTGGAAGGCGAGATGTATCATGGACAGCGGGATACATGGATCGAGAAGTACGTTAGAAGATCATTATAAAAAATTGAAACTAATTTTAAAAAAGTTAAAAAAAATTGAGTTTCTAAGTAAAAAAAAAGCGATAATTGTTAGAAATGAAATAGACTATTTAAGACCAATTATATCAAGAAATGAAAAGTTAAAATTACAAGATAATACTAATGAGAAAATTTAATAATTTTTCTTCAAAAATAGAAGATAGAAAACAACTATAAAGATTCTTATGATCCCTAACTATATTTCAAATTAAAGATTTTTTAAGTCATTAGCCTAAAAAAAAGATTATTATAAAAAAAAATTAAGTATTACAAAGGTCCTAGAAACTTGATGTTATACCCCGATAATTAATCATACGTCTAAATATTTAATTTAATGTACGTTGGTATTCATCATATAATAAGATAGTGAGTGATTATATTAAAATGAAATGTCATTGCATGTTATGAATTGTTATAACTAGATATTAAAAGTTAAATAAATGCAAGGATTAAATTATAATTTATTAAACTTAAAAATATATATGTTAAATGATGAAAATAGAAAGATGTATTTGAATTCTAGTAGAAATTAATATTATTTACACACTTCCACCGGAAGTGTTATCTAAAAAATAATAATATATATATATCTCCTTTGACTTTTCAAAGGTTAAAAAAAAAGAAATTTACAGAAAAAAGGATAGAGAAGAGAAGAGAAGAAGGAAGAAAGAAAGAAAGGAAGACGTAGAAAGAAAAGAAAAAAATAAATTAAATTCAAATGCTAAGATTTTATTTTTATTTATCAGTATACATATGTTTTAAGTTGTTTTTAGAGGATTAATTATTCTGTGATTTTCATGTGATTATATTTAATTGAGTTTTATGTTAACAAATTGAAGAAGAATAGCTACTTTGCATAAGATAGCTTCTGTGTTCTGTTTTCTATGAGATTTTTTGATATAAATTTTTTGGGTTGTAGTATCTGTATTTTATATGTGTAGAAAGATGTGTGTGTCTAGTTTAATTTGGTTTAAACAGTTTGTGAATCGAAATTATAATGAATTAATTATGAATTTTATAACATTGGTATGTTATTCTAGAAGATTCTGCTGCAGGAGAGATTTTGAAAAATTATAGAAAATTCATGACATAAAAACAGAACGTGAGTAAGAATATGGTTCAAGTAGATATATGTGTGTAGTTTCATATTCTTCAAATAACTTGTCAATTGGATTTATGTAGAGCTTGAATTATGAATTTTTGAATGATGGAAGGTCAATCTGTAAAACTGGATAACCTGTCTGCTAATGCTACCTGTATTTCGTGATACTTTTAGCCCTGCACAAACTCATCCATTTGGTAGCATGTACTATGCAGTTTGCTGAGCTAATACAACCCATTGAGGAACGGATGCGTAATGTACAACACTACATTAAGGTATCTACTTGTATTTTCTTCATAGTTTGTTATTCTGTGTCCATTGATTGTTTTACTTGGTGGAACATCAGTTCTAAACTATGATAGGGTGCCTGAAATGCTGGGTTTGATGTGGTTTGGGCATTCACCTGTCTTTACACTTTTGATTAAATCATATGTTAACTCCACCCATTTAGACTGATAATTTCCTTATATTTTGCTTGAAATTTGCAGTCAATTAAACCAGAGCTGGTGGTTCAAACAGAACCTATTACAGACCCTTTGGCCCATCGATCACTGATGAGAATTTGGAGGCCATTGTAGAGAGCAAGGAGACTTTACGAGGAGGGATGTCAGTTAACAATAAGAGAGCAGAGCGAGGCCTTTCACAGCTAAAGATTGAAGTTGTGGATCTTGTTTCTGAAGGACCTAATGAAGATAAAATAATTCCTCAACACTGAGGAAACTTGAGGCTGAAAGTTCTAAAAAAGGGACAACAAAATAGAAAGCTTGCTTTGTGTGAATCCTCAGTCAAAGTGAAGCCAAGTGACATTTACAGAACGGGAAATTTATTGATACTTGGTAAACTGAAAGAAATGCAATTCCATGTAATAAAGAGTAACCAAAAGGGATAGTAGTTTTGTGAACATTGAATTATTGGAAATCATCTATCTACCTACTTGCTTGTTTAACACGCTTCCTTGGCCTCGTTGGTTGGACCTTTACCACGTCGTTTCAGGCTTAGGAGTTGTTTTTTATCAGTAATATCCTTATGTGTTAAAAACTGATATTATCAAATATCAATTATTTCCTTACAAGTATAACAAAAAAAAATGTCAATACTCTAGTATATATGTATGGAACCTATAAGTTCGTCATGGCAGTCGAAACTTACATGATGGGTAAAATTGCGACACCCTGTTTAAGGGGAAGGCAAAGTAAGATTCGGTTTGCATTAATGTTGCATTTAAACTTATTTTTCTTTTTCGAAGACACTCAAATAACTATTCATGTGGACAATCATGATTATGTCGCAAATCGAAAAACTAGGAACAAAAATATTTAAAGCGAAAAGAAAACCACAAATATATGCACAAAAAATCGGAAAACAAGTATAGAGAAGAAAAGTAAAGGAAACAAAAATACTACAAATAATTAGGAACAGAGGGAGACAGAGACTGACACCGAGAAGAACAAAAAAAAAAAAAAACTTGATTTTGATTTCTTGTTGAAGAGTCACATTGACGAGCTCTGGTTTTTCCTTGTTTGATTCCTCTGATCCCCTCTATAGGGATCAGAGGATCGTCTCTTCGAAAAGAAACAAGCACAGTTTAATACAATCCAATCCAATTAAAATGCATGCATTTATGTATAATGATGATAATAACATGTTGCCATCTTCTTCTTCCTGGTTTCTTTGACGATTTGAGTCTTGTCTTGGAGATATCCCAGAAAGAAGAAAAGAGAGATTTGCTCAAAAAGTTCGTCTTTTTAACTCGTAAAGGTTGAATTTTTTTGTTTAGTTTGTGTTGTTGTGGGTGATAATCTCCAAATGGGTGTCTCTCAAAATGGGGCTAGTAAGGAGGGCTGGTTATATGTGATTGGTTCCAATACTTATGGTCTGCAATCCTCACACAAGAGGTTCTATATTCTCCAAGAAAATCGCCTCAAGAGCTACAAAGTGAAGCCAATTTCAAATAATGAGGTGCTTTTTATATTTTTGTTCCACTCCTCTTTGTATTTGTTTTTACCATTTTTGCTTATAGATTGAGATACGTTTGTGCCTTTATCAGTCAAGATATGCATTTGATACTGTTTGATGTCCGATTCGTCGAATTATGGGATTGTTTGTTGGAATTCTGATTCTATTATCTTCTTCTTGGCATAAACGAGAGTGTGTTTTGCATCAATGATTGATTTTGTGTTCTCCTAGTTGCTATTGTTTCTCTGTTATGATTTGGTTTTTACACAGAATGTTGTACATATTCGATGAACATTCTCAAGTGCTTAATGCTGCTTAATGCAGCTTTGCTTGTAACATCGTGCCCCTTGAACTATGGATACTCTTTAGTCTTTGCCTTAGAATTTTCAATTGTTTACTCATATCATTACTCCTCATCTTATATGAAAATGAATGCAGCAATTATTAATATCCGTAATCATCTAAAGAGCAATTTAAATTAAATGTGGAGAAGAAAAGTCAAGAAGTGGTTGTCATTTGTCAGATGAGCTTGCTCATTAATTTTCATGCTGGATGGACCACTGATTTTAATATAACCCATAACAAAACAGAATGGCTTGTACATCTTTTCCATACTTCCATATCGCCTTTGAATCAGTGAAGAAAATGAAGGAAACTGAAATGTAAACGTGGACTTAACTTTTTTCTGTTTCATGAACCTCCTATTTGTGGGAAAAATGTACTTGCCTTATCATCTCACTTTCCATGTGGAAGACCTACCTTGTAGATAGATTTAGAAAAAGAAAATAAATAACCGTCCTATGTCATTTTTATATTTCAGAAATGTCCAAGAATCGATAGCGACTTAAAAGGTGGAGATGTAGTTATCAGTGTACTTGTAATTTCAATGTCTAAAAGGATTGCATATCTCACTTTCTCATTTATTTTGGTGATTTGGATCTTTTTGATAGAAGTTGATGTTTGTCTCTTCTTCCGTGTATGATTTTCGAGTTTTCGGTTTCCTGGTACAATAAATAAGCTTCCATAAGTGATGTTGATTAGCTTGTGTGGAAGTCAAAAAATAGAACACGATATATAATTGAAAAGGATATGATAATAGAACAAAGTTATGCGCTTTACATGCTTAGGCTGCAATACTATATTTATTGAGGCCGACCTCTGACTTTTCGGTTCATGAATAAGAACGCATTAGTGTTCGAATGGTAAGATCATAAAAACATCAAAGCAGAAAATAAAGTAGCATGGCCAATTATGTCATATTAACCTGAAATTATTAACTGTATGTCATTGTTTGTCAACTTTTTGCAATTTATCGAGTGGTTGTTGTGGAAACTAAATTTTTTATTCTACTTGTAAATATCAGGAGCCAGTAAGAAGTGCAATATTAGCTTCCAATCTCCGAGTGACTGACAATGGAAGAGAGAGCATCAACAAAAAAGTAACATTTGTTTTCTAGATTTAAATACCAACAGCCCTTTTAGTCCTCAGCTTCGAGTCTCCGAGGGTAAATGTGTTTCTTCCTTCCAGAATTGACCTGTAAACTTCTCCGCAATTTGCAGGTGCTTTTCACATTCACCCTTTATAGTGACTTGAATCCCAGCGATCAGCTAAAGGTGTGGTCCTATAGTATTCCATTTGTTCAATGTTTTATTTGTTAGTTTATGATCAGCTAGAATATTACAATACTGCTGCAGTTAGGAGCAAGTAGCCCAGAAGAAGCTGCAAGATGGATCCATTCCTTGAAGGATGCTGCTATATTAAAGGTTTAGTTTTTTACCGAACGTTCTGTATAATTCACGTTCACAATGATTGATGGCATTCTCACTTGTTATTATAATATTACGATTAGGAGGACCAAATTCCCTGAGAAGAACTATACACCCCTTAATAAGAAGATATGGCGAAGGTATATTACCACTGCTAAGGATGTCATCTTCATCTTTTTCATTTCATTTATTTAGCCATTTTAGTCATCCATTTTTTCATTTGTGTATATATATATTTTTTTTGACAGATTTTCAAGAAAAGGAGGCCCGGGATCATCAAAAGACTGGACTAGTGGTCCACTCAACCACTCAGAGGCAATGGCATCTGACGTTATTGCACCCTCTCCATGGAAAATATTTGGTTGTCAGAATGGTACTAAAGATTTTTCTAACTTCTTTCCTATTTTGTCTTTAAAAAGCGATTTTCACCTTTAAAATAAACAAAACATTGGCATGTACACAGGTTTACGGCTTTTCAAGGAAGCAAAAGATTGGGATTCTCGAGAGGGAGGGTGAGTTGATGAGTTGGCTAAGTAATTTTAGAATTTTGTATTTAATATTTGTATCTAATTTACCCAAACAAATATTATTCTTCTCATCTCAGCACTGGGAAGATAATCCAGCTATAATGGCAATCGGGATGATCGATGGAACATCAGAGGCTGTTTTCCGTGCTATCATGTCGCTCAGCACCTCAAGAGCAGAGTACGATTACGCGGAACCCTTTGGTTTCAAAAGCTGTTTCACCAAGTTTGTTTCACAGACATGTAATTTAAATTCTAGAAAAAGTTTCTGGTCTGATAATGGACTTGTGCCTTTCCTTGCAGATGGGATTTTTGTTTTTATCGAGGAAGCTTGGTTGAGCGAATTGATGGTCACACAGATATTATTCACAAGCAGTTGTATAGCGATTGGCTTCCATGGTAAGCTATCAGAAAATATGATTGATGATTTCTAAAGTGCTGGCTGGATGGAGTATATATATACACACTCACATTGTGGTCAACACATACATTTATTTTTTGCTTAGGGGGATGAAACGAAGAGATTTGTTGTTACAACGCTATTGGAGAAGAGAGGATGATGGCACTTACAGTAAAAATATTATCTAAATAAATTTCAAAAAATCTCTTCTCGTTAGGTGTTCATTTTTTCTGGTATAATATTGCAGTTATCCTGTTCCATTCTGTTTTTCACAAGAAGTGTCCCCCAAGAAAGGGCTACGTCCGAGCTAACCTTAAAAGTAATGTATGCTCTATTGGTTACTCAAAGGTTAACATATTCCTTTTCACTCCTTGTAAATTCCTAGAAATTTTTATGAACTAAGCAGGTGGAGGATACGTGATAAGTCCTGTGAACCAAGGGAAACAATCATTAGTAAAGCATATGCTTGCTATAGATTGGAAGAAATGGAAATTGAATCTTCTTCCATCATCAGCCAGATCCATAACCATTCGTATGCTCGAGAGAGTGGCAGGTACATATAGTTGTATTCCTTACTCAGACCACAAAACAATTAAATTCCCCATCTTGCTTCTTCTGCAAGTTTCTTGTTTTTGCAGCATTACAGGAGCTGTTCCAAAGCTAAAACAGAAGACTGTTCCTCTGAAGATGCTTCTTCTGGCAAGTTTCCGATACGAGTAAGAGATGTTGAGACTCCTCCCAAGGAAGAAATCAAGAAAGAAGATAAAATACTGAACCCAATATTCTCAGAAGAGAGTATTTCAAAAGAAGACGATACTTTCACATTCACAGCTTCTGGCCGAACAAGTCTAATGGGGTTAAATGATGCTGCCGATGAGTTCTTCGATGTGCCTGAAACTACAACGGATATGATAAGCACACCAGATTATTCCAATTCAGATAGCGAATTGAGCCATGAAATTGACTCCCCGGTATGTATATTGTCGAAATGCTACTTTTTTTTTTGTTATTTGAACATTTTATCACTCAATTAAACATTCCGATCAAATTAATAAAATTCTCAGCTTCAATGCTGATTATGGCAACAGCAGATCAAATTCTCACCAGCAGCAGGCCTTGTGAAAAAGTTGCATGAACTTGCAGGTAATAATTTAGTCCTCAATTAAGGTATTTTAATGTGTGAAAATGTATTTTTGTAGTTACAAATAATTCAAAATTGCTACAAACAGCTCAAAAGAAGGGTTATATGGATCTACAGAAGCGTCGAAAGTTGACAGCATTCCAGGAATATATGGAAACACTCTTGAAGAGGATCCAAATCATATTCACCATGTAGTTGGGGTTCTGGTGATCCTTCTTCATTCTTGATTCGCGGAGAGAATTATTTCAAAGATAATCGAAGGTTAAGGCAAAATCCACCTTATGGAAATGGTTGGGGCGGATTGGATAAAGTCGGATAAACGAGAAGATAATATTGCTGGTCGACCTGGTAGCATCATTCAGGTATTTTAATATTCTTCAGCATTTTTCAATATATTTAAATATGTGATTAAAAATAATTAATTTTATTGATGCAGCAATATGCAGCAAAAGGTGGACCAGAGTTTTTCTTCGTTGTGAATATACAATGAGTTTAACTAAATTTATTTTTATTCATCACTTCTATTTTATTTTCTTCGGGAGTTATTTACACATGTAGGATTATAAATGTTATGCTTCAGATTCCAGCAGGGGCAACCATGTATACATTAGCATTTTATTATATGACGAAAACTCCGTTGGAAAGCACTCCATTGCTACACAGATTCGTAAACGGAGATGACGCCTTTAGGAACTCAAGGTTTAAGCTAATACCTTACATTTCTAAGGTTGGTAATTGAATACTAATATTCATATTCACTGCAATCCTATTTTTCTAAGTTAGTTTGTATCATTCAAACGTATTCTCAATTTCCGTTGTAGGGGTCTTGGATTGTCAAGCAAAGTGTGGGGAAGAAAGCTTGTTTGATTGGTCAGGCACTTGACGTGCTTTATTTTCGAGGGAAAAACTATTTGGAGGTTAAAACTCGATTTCCATGGAGATTAATGTCTCCAGTTATTGATTACTACTCTGTTACTTGCATTACACGATACCCTGAAATCTAACCTTTACATTCCAAAATTTACAGATTGAAATCGATGTCAGCTCTTCGACAGTGGCAAGGGGTGTCGTTAATCTTGTCCTTGGATACCTGAACAACTTAGTCATTGAGATGGCATTTTTAATACAGGTAAAAATTACTCATTGTTACACTTCTTGTTAATTACTCATTAGTGTATACTCCTTAGAATGGTTAAAACTGGCGGCGTTAACTTACATGGGTTTGACTTTTGCAGGGCAATGTAGAAGATGAGCTTCCGAATGCCTTCTCGAGTAACTCGACTAAATAATCTCGATGCTGAAAAATCAATCCCACTAGAAAACATGAACGAAAATTAGTGGATTTTTTCATTTATTTATATGCATAAGTTAAAGAAACAAGATTATGAAGAAAGATCATCATATTCTTGGAATCAGCGTCAATAGAGGTTGCTCACGGCATAAATTATTGCCCTCTGATGAGGAAATTGATTAATGTAAATTAATTATTGTCAATCTCCTTTTGTCATCATGGCTTAGTAGTCTTTTTTATTATGGTATATAATAATGTGATTGATTTATAGAAGTACTGGTATCATCTCAATTGATACATATAAGTATAAGCATTAGCTTCCACTCGTGAAGTTTGATTGTAAACATGTTCTAGCTAGCTACAGTAGTTCGAGTCTCTCGATACAAAACCGAAGCTTGTAAACATGTACTTGAAGTAATATACTACTGTTTCATTTACCAGAAAGATTGTGCAATGTCGATTCAATTTGATTTCAAGCACATGAACTTGTAAACGAGGAGAAAGTCAAGATTGGTGTCTGAGTTTTCAGCTATTCCATGCGATCGAATCATCTGAAGCAGAGTTTTGCTGATGATCCCCTGTGGATAAGTTAGAAAATAGTTTCATTTCTGTTTCTGTCTTCCAAACCATAATCAACCAAATGTATCTCCATGGTACCCGAGAATGATTCATTCTCTAAGAAGACACCTATTGAATGGTACTGCTTCCAGTCTTTCGTGAATCCCTTCACTGTGATGTTCTTGACAGTTGACAAACACGAATTCAGCAGCCTCATGAATTCACGTCATCCATCCCTCGGGATTCCCTCGAGTGATACCAGAGTTTCAGCCAATGGCAACTTTGAAGTATCGCCGCCATTACTCCCCAGCGGAGGCTAGTATTGTCCTTAACAATTTCCAAGTAGGTCAAGTTTTGGAAAACATGCGCGGTTGCCACTTGGGACGAGAACATCCACTAAAGTATCTCACAATTGCAAGCATGCACTTGATGGATTTGACCGACTTCAAGATCTTGGCATAGTGATGGGCGTCAAAAATTCCATGATGAAGTAAGCCGATAGACGCTTTGACGACAACCGAAGACGAGAAGCGATAGGCTAGGATATTGCATGTACCTCTATAAGAGGCGCAATATATCGTGATGGGCTTAGGCATGACATCGTTATCTGGTACCCATCTCTAGATGGCTAGACAGTTACGCTCTGGAGCTTTGATGTGGAGATAAAAACTCCAATTTATCTTCACTTTCCCATGTGCACTTAACTAGGACCAGCTCTTCCAGGGCTGGAATAGAAAGTACATGGACACCTGTAAAAAAAGCATTGCTGAGGGTCAAGCTTCTGAGACACGGTAGAGAAACTTGGGAAGGAAGTAAGACAAAATAAAATCTGTTTGGAAATCAAGTACTTGTAATGCTTTTGAAAGGATCAGGTTTGTTCGAAGCAGGTGTGGCCTTGGTAGCCAGAATTCGAGCTAAGGAAGGGATGTCCATAAGTATCGCCATCTTTTGGCTAGTAGACTTGATCCGGCAGACAATTTGGTCGGCAGAAAGGAAAGAATGAGACGGAGAATATGTCATCAGACCAATCATCTAAGCTCGAGTTTGTCCCGTTCAACTTCCGCCTTTTTGGCTCAGGTGAACAAGATCATACTAACTTAATAACAGCCTGTTTCAAGAAAAATTGCAAAATCCTAATAAAGCAGAGAATGCCAAAATTTGAAAGAAAGAAGAGAAATCTTATCTTCCTCAGGATTTAACAAATATAATTCAGGCTAGGGGTAGGAAAATGACATTATAAAATAGGAATACGTGCGAAAACAAAAAGAATGCAAAGCAGATACCTTGACAGACAAGAAAGCATCTTTTTTAGCCTAAGCTGGTCCCTAAATTCCAAGAGTTTGAGAGTCAAATATGTCTCTTCCTATAACGAAATGATGAACCCTTGGGCCTGGAAATCAAGGCGAAACCCAACTATATTTTTCAGGTCCTTAATCATGATTAAAACCTGGTTCTTAATTTTTATGAATGTTAAATGTACCGTTGCTAAATATTGTGGAAAATGGTGGGTTGATATTTTCTTGAAAATAGTTAAAAATTATTGCCCTGCTTGATTTGTACATAAATTCCAAAAAAAAAAAAAACTCCCTACGTTCCAAATTAGATGATGATATATACATATTTTTTTGTCCTCAAATACATATAAATTTGACAAGTTTAAGATAAGAAAAGGCAGCTTAGTTCAGAATTAGAAGATATATTGAATATGGAAGAACGATTATGGCAACAGAAATCTAGGGAGGATTGGTTAGAACAGGAGGACCGGAATACACAATACTTTCACCGAAAAACCTTAAGCAGGCGATGACGGAACAAGATTGAAGCATTAAAATTGAATGATGATGAATGGTGTTTCGAGGAGGAGGAGCTTAAGGCTGCAACCATTAGATTTTATAAGGAGCTGTATACTATCAAAGGGGAATGGCCAGGTCCATATCCTTTACGTGGATGTTACCCTCCTATTAAAGATGAAGATATTGAGTTGCTTGGGATAGGGGTTACAGATGAAGAAATCAGATATGCTTTGTTTGAAATGAGACCCCTACAGGCCCCTGGTGTTGATGGCTTGCATGCACAATTTTTCCAGTCACAATGGGACATTGTGAGGGGCTCAATGTGTCGGCTGGTTAAAGATGTTTTTCAAAAAGGAAGAATCGACAACAAACTCACCGGTATCCTTTTGGTTTGATTCCTAAGATTGATAGTCCTGAAAACTTAACGCAATTTAGGCCGATTAGTCTATGTTCAGTTATTTATAAATTAATAACTAAGATTTTGGTTAATAGGCCAAAGGATATTATGAAATATGTTGTTTCTCCTTTCCAAGTCAGTTTTATTGCAGGCCACTCAATTACAGATAATGTCGTGATAGCTCAGGAATGCGTGCATACGATGAATAGCTGTAAGAATAAAGCAGCATGGATGGCAATTAAATTGGACCTAGAAAAAGTGTACAATCGCATTCGGTGGGAATTTCTGAAGGATTCGATGATAGACCTTGGCCTTCCTATGCCTTTGATTGAGTTGATTTTGAGTTGTGTTTCCTTCACAAAAATGCGGATTGCATGGAATGGATCCGTTACTGAGGAATTTATGCCATCGAGGGGGATCCACCAAGGGGATCCTCTATCACCGTACTTGTTTGTTATTGGCATGGAGCGTCTAAGCCACAGTATTGATAGATGGGAGCCTATTCTTTTAGCTAGTCGTGGAACGTCGATATCTCATTTATTTTTTGCTGATGATTTGGTGTTGTTTTGCAAAGCTGATCAAAGGAATGATAGGTGGTTCGCGATGTCTTGGATCAATTCAGCTGGTATTCTGGTCACCGGGTCAATGCAAGTAAAACGCAGGTTTTTTTCTTGCCTAATTCTAATGACGAGGTGGCTGAGGGGATTCAAAATATTTTGAGTTATCAGGCGGTGGAGAAGCTCGAGAAGTACTTAGGCATTCCTATTTTCCATGGTCGTGTTACTACGAATGATTTCAATTATTTGATCGATAAAGTTCGAAATAGGTTGAGTGGATGGGATGCGAGTTCATTGTCTATGGCGGGACGAAGTCACTTTAGCTAAATCGGTGCTTTCAAAGATTCCAAACTATTGTATGCAAGTTGTTATGACTCCGGTTGGCATCATTTGTGAAGTAGAAAAACTCATTCGACAGTTTGTTTGGGGTGGCTCGGATGGAAAGACGAAAATACATTTAGTTAACTAGGAGACAATTTGTCAACCTCAAAACTCAGGAGGTCTGGGTTTTAAGGAGCTGAATCTTCACAATCAAGCATTTATGCTTAAATTTGGTTTTTGTTTTGTTGCAGACGAGGATGCTCTTCGGATGAGGATTTTGCGTGAGAAATACCATGTATTGGAAAGTTGTCCAGTGTCGATCAAAAGGCAAAGCTGCTCGTTTCTATGTAGGTCGCTCACAAAAGGTCTGGAGCAAGGTTTACGATAGTATATGTAGGTCTATAGGAGACGGCTGAACGAAATTCTGGACTGACATATGGATTCCGGAACTTGGCCCATTGATCGATCACAGAAGGAATGATGTTGTCATCAACGTGGATACATTGGTTTCGGACATGGCAGACCATTCAGGGAGCTGGCGTTGGTCGGAGTTCCGGAACCTTATTACAGATGCGACGGCAGACAGGATTGCAAGCATTAATGGCCCTATTGTTGAGGCTGGTACTGATTTATGCATTTAGAGGTGGTCCGAAAACGGAAAATTTTCAGTGACAAATGCTTATGAGTTTCTTTACAAAGAGAGATGGGAGGTGACTGATAAAAAATGGGTGAATATTTGGAGTTTCAAAGGGTCCCCAAAGAGTTCAACAATTCTTATGGTTGGTGGCTAGAAACCGTTTACTCACTAATGATGAACGTTGTCGTCAGACATATGGCAGCTAGTTCAAAATGCGGTTTGTGTGGCTGTGGCTCGAAGATGATGAACCACGTCCTTCGGCTCTGTCCAGCAGCTATTGCAGGTTGGAGTAAGATAATCTCCAGCTTCAAGATGGTAGAATTTCTTAACCTACCTCTTGACGCTTGGGTTGATGAAAATATTTGTGATACGACGGTGTGCGATGATAATTGTTGGAGCACTGTATTTGGGACTTTATGCTGGAATATATGGAAAGTAAAAAATAAAAAAAGTTTTCAATAACGAAGACCCCAATGCATACGCTACGGTCATGCAAAGTCGTGCTTGGGCGAAGTCAGTATATGGAACTGAACAAAAAGAAGAAGTGGACATTCGAAGACTTGGAAACAGATTGGATGGAGACCCCACTGGAGGGCCAATGGAAGATAAACACCAATGGGGCCGTGAAAAAGGAGATCGAGAAAGCTTCAACTGTGGTCTTATTCGGAATAGTGCAGGAGATTGGTTTAAAGGGTTGTCACCACAGCTATGCAGGCTGAATTGTGGGCTGCTCTGGATGGATTGCGTTTGGCATGGGAAGCAGGCACTCGGGATGTGGTTCTTGAGTGTGACAATTCAGCGGTTGTTCATCTGATTAATTCTGATAGATCGAAAGGCAGCACATATAGCCTTGTACGGCATATCTGTGTGTTCTTGAATAAAGATTGGAAGGTGGTAGTGAAGAATATTTATAGAGAAGCAAACATGACTGCAGATTTCTTAGCTAACTGGTCCTCAGGTACGGAGCCAGAGTATTACACTCTCGATTCACGTCCTCGTGGAATGCATAATATCCTAATCCAAGACAAATTGTGTATTATCAGAAATAGATTGTGTTCTGCATAATTTGTTTGTTTCTAGTTCTAGATTTAACTCTCTATAACAAAAAAAAATAATAATAAAAAAAACATATGTTCTTTCAATTTCATCCATTATCATAAGTTATATATTTCACACATTATATACGCGTTAATATTTCATCTCAACATATAAATTGTAATTCATTTTACAATTAAATTTTATTAATGATTATTTCAAGAAAAAAATTATTAATGATTGTATCGCGTTCATTACGAGCCATGTAGAACAGCATTTCGATTAATATTTTGACAAAATAACGAGAGAATCTCATACTTTAAATTCGATCAAAATTTGATTGACCGCTCAGCATTTTCAATCCGTTTTTATATTTTATATGATAATTCATAGATGAAAGATTAGTAAGTATTGTTGGTTAAATTAACTAAAGTACGTACTTTTATCTTTGTATTTTTAAATTTACATCCAAGTTCCTCCCACCGGGACCATTATATATACCATATATATTGGCATGCATTGGGTTCTTCTAATCAACATCGTTTAATCGGAAATCATATTAATCTTTGTGGGTGTATCAGTCCTCCCCAATAATTTTTTTCTTTCGAAGAATCATTTTATGAACATTTTACGAAGTGCAACTTATGTAGCACCCAAGATATTGTTAGTAAGTTCAAGTTCGTTTGATTGATGACCGTTGAAATTTCTCTCAAATACTATTAATTATCCGATGTAAATTAATACTACTTATAAGGATGACTGTTAATTAGTGAGTGAGTGCGTACTACTAGCTAGTAATAATAATCTACTCCTCAAAAAAAGAAAAAAAAGTAATAATAATCTCCTCTCGCGAGGGTCACTTAAATGAGGCATCCCACCACGTGATCATTAACGTCCCAATTAATCAAATGATATACTATAATTTTCTTTTGTTTAAATTAAAGAATTCGTTTGATGTGTTTTTGTTATATATACGTGTTAATTTGAAAGCCATAATCTCACATGCCATATGATCCATATCCGTTAATTGGTTTGTCCCTGTGGTTCGAAGATCAGCTAGCTTACAACAATGTCGTTCGGTAAACAAATTTTATTATTTCTCCACGCTCATCTCACTATCAATTCAATAATAATACAAAATATATAACTTTTGGTCCACGTGGCACTATCACATGTTGTTGATCCAAATGCAATCGATCCAGCACAGACTTCGCATGAAAGCATGTTGTGAGATCAAACAAAGTGCATAGAATATAAATAAAGAAAGAAACACAATGACGAATCAAAAGTCACTAATATTTGAGAGGGGAGATTTTTTAAGTTTAAATTTATTTTAATTATAAATTTAATTATAAATTTTATTGGTAATCAATATTCAGATATTTGACGTTTTATTAATGAATAGTAATTTGACATATATATTTTAAAATTTTGAGTTTAATTAGATTTTAAGTTATAATTTTAAATCAATAATATTATTTTTTTAATTCTAATTAAGAAATCAAAACACAATAAAAACATAATGATTTCTAATAAAATTTTACCAATTATTTTTTCCTAATATAATAATTTTATTTCTAATCAATTTTCATATCTATTATTTAAAAATTATTTTTAATAAAATTACAATACACTATATTTTTTTCTAATTTTTTTATTAAATGATTTTTTCTAATTAAAATTCATTATATTATTTTTTTATTCTTATTTAAA
>JANIEQ010000212.1:0-40084 GCA_024708375.1 Oxalis stricta | reverse complement strand
ATAGAGTGATACCGTTCCACAAGGAAACTACGAATTGGATGACAGACAGAGAAGAATACCAAAAGGTCACGATCAAACAGAATAACAAATTTCGCCAACTAACAGAAATAAATGGATAAAGAGCAGAAAACCTAATCAACATATAGATTGCACAATTAAAATAAACTTCCTGAAATCAAAACCAACACTTACACAGTATTTAACCATAATCGTACCTTGAACAGATAGAAAGCTCCCGCTTTTCGGATTATTGAACAGGGAGAGAGAGAGGGACGATCTCTTCTCTTTCAGAGCCGGCGAATTAATTTGATACGGGGCGGTCAGTTAAGGACTCAACCCCGCTAAAAACTAACAGGCGGAGCCACTTGGCCCATTTGTTTTCTGAATGGGCCCACATTAATTCTTTTGCGCTAATCTCGGCCCGTTAGACATGCAACTTTTTGGTTTAGCAAAAGGATAATTGGTTTGTGTTTTATAGGTACTTCAAAAAGAAAAATCAAAACAAAAGAAGAAATAAAAAGACGCTTACGCTAGGAACATTGTTTTTAAAAACAACATATTCTTAGAATTTAGATAAAGTAAAAGTAGGAATAGGAAGCATGTTTAGTTTGGAAATTTCTCTTCATTTTCTTATCTTTATAAAACGTTTAATTTCATAAGTTTTCTCGAAGAACTCCAAAATAATTATCTAAAGTTTTTATTCCCACTCCTTTAAATGTAATATACTTACCGTCTCACTCATTAATACTCTCTCCATCTCAAATTATATATTAATTTAAAAAATTTCATACAAATTAATAAAATATATTTTTTAATTCATTTTCCAACATAATTGTAATTGTATAGACTAAAAAACCCTCATAGCAAATATGAGGGTGCGTTGGTGAGGGAGAGTACGTGGGGAGACATAAAGATGAAGATAGCAAGGTGTATAATGGAATAATTAATGTTCCTTAAATTTGTAAAACTCTATATCCAATTTGAAACAAAATTATATTTATTTTAACATCTAATTTCAAACGTAAATGAAGTATATATCATATATACTATCGCTATCGATTAGAACTTAAAGATAGGTAAATTAAGATATTATTGATTGATCGTAAAAACATTTAATCACTGAAGTGATTAACCAGCTAATCACGATAGTGATAGTTGATAACTAATCAAAATTATGTTTTTTAATGAATAAAAACCTTATTAATATAAGATGGCGTTTATAATTTTGACAAAATTAATTAATATAATCAAATAAAGGTTATAAATTCTGAAGTCAATTATAATCAATTTTGGGAAAAAAATTTAACTAGAATTTACTGAAAATAGTTTGCGGGCATTAACGCGCTTTAAGGGGCCGGCGAATCGTTCGTGCACTTTTGACTTACGGTCATCGCGCAACGTCTCCTCGACTTCGGCCTGGAACATGCGAGCATTCCCGACATTTGGCCATATAATATGCGGTGCATTCCCGACATTTGGGCAAACTGGTGCGAGGGGTAGTACGGCTGCGCGAAGGCGTTGTAGTAGGATGCGGCCGAGCTCCGTGATGGAGGGGGCGGCATTCTTCGGTCCAATTCTTCACGGACGCGGAGTTGGATTTCCTCTTCCAATAGTCGAAGCGATCGGCGTGTGCCGAGTCGCGGAGCGCCTCCGGGCGATTGCGGAGAGCGAGGCCGAGGCGAAACAGCATCTGCCTATGGGTACCGCTGTCGTCCCGATTAGGACGGTTTCTCTCTCGAGCCTACGCATGTCATATGGCAGAGGGATGTCGGCATGACGTCGAGACTCCTCCGCTATTCTCCGCTCTTTAATCCTGTCAAGAAGCTCTCGTACGTCGTCGAACGACTCGACCCCTCTGGGGCGTGACGATTCCTCATTGTGTGCCGAAGGTCTCGGCCGGGTCCGGATGACCGGGCGGGTTGGCCTTGAGGTCGTGATGTAGCTTCTTGTTGTTGTTGAGTCCGGGCGCGCCTAGGTAATGGAGCGAGTCGTGGAGCCGAAGGCATCGGGCTGCGAGCAAGGCGCGAATCAACCGCAGTACGCATGGTTCCTCTTGAGGAACTAGAGGAGTGACTCAAACTATTGTCATGTGCTTTCCCATTGGCATATCTGGCAGGTCTCACGAGCCTTATGTTGATATCGTTTTGCTCCTCGAAGGGAGTACGATAAGGTCTCCGGTTTCTTTCTCGGCGACGACCAGTTCTGGTCACAAGGGAGAAAGCAGGTGACGCGGTTTTCGGTTCCGGATCGATTCGGCACTAGCGGTCCTGATCCTCATGCTTTAAGAGACAACGACGGTAAGTCCGGGAGACTTATGCAGAAAGTTACCCGAAAAGGCAACTGTGTGTTGGAACCTGGAAAAACTCGATGAAGACTAGATGTCGAAAAAGGTGACTTTTTACGAACTCCCCGCAGTCGGCGCCAATGTTTCGACGTGATTCGAAACTAGTCGAAGATGGAGAGCACGCGCCTCTTTCCGATCAGTCTTCGAGTTAGGTTTCGGACTTAAGGACATAATGGGGGTGAGAAGTATTTGAGCGTCTACGGCCTATCCGGGCCTAGCGAGGCTCACCACGAAGCCGAGCGGCTACGTGGTGGATCTCAAGTCTAGAGAGGGAAGTGTCCGACTTCTAGAGAGAGTGTAAATGCCCTTAATCTCTTATGTGTCTCTAAGCGTAAGTCTTGGCTTACTTTGGACATCCGAGAGGGGTCTTTATATAGGGGAGACCTTTAGGTTTGACTTGGACTGTCGGTGCTGAAAGCGACCTGTACAGTTGTGAGGCCGTAGGTCTCCTCGGCTTTGGGCTCTTCGGCCTCTTCGGGAGGGCGAGGCCGGCGGTGTCCGTGCCCCCGGGCGCGTAGCTCTCAAAGGGCACGGAGCCGCTGCACGTACCTAGCCGATCCTCACCGGAGGGACCTACGACGGCACGGTCCAAATTACCTAAAAGCCCCCATGTCATATCTGTAGACTCATAGGTCGTGTATCATAGAACCGCACTCCGATACCAAATTGTTGAGATTAAGAATACTCAAGATGCACGTTCTTTACGGATAACGCACACAAACATTATAGCAACACACGACAAACAAGTAGCAAGAGAATAAGATAAAGCAAGACACAAGATTTACGTGGTTCGGCCAACAAGTTAGCCTACGTCCACGACACAAAACAGAGAGATCTTTCTTATTACTTGAATATCGGTATGAGAGGTTACATCAATAGAGATCTAAAATCTCTATATGTAACATAAAACTTCCCCAATGCCCTAATAAATAATAATAATTTTCTGAGCTATAACTGAAGCATAAATATAAAAATGTTAACAAAGAGTTCCATACACAAAACAATGCTCCAAATTGACCATGAACTAGCACATGAGTTGGACATTTTCTATGAACTCCACTAGACATTTTCTGATCAGAATCATATGGCAGTGAAAAAAGATATATGCATAATTGTATTGAGCAACAAATAACTTGTTGCACATTTAAAGTTGCCTTGCACAATGGACAGATCAAATTGGCTCTGAAGCAAAATTTAAGCATCAAATATCAAACAATCCAACAAATTTATCTGCGTAATTTGAGATCCTAACAGCATCGGCCATCCCATCAGCAACGTCGACTGGTCCTGATACATGTACACTCCTAATCAGATTCAGCCATGAGTACCTCAAATTAAAACTAAGAAAGCTAGCAACAAAATATCCAATCAGTTTGGAAAACATCAAAACAGGATGAAGTAACGAATTTTTGACAACAGAGACAGAATGCAAGTTCTGAGAAATCAAACAGTTAGATATTAGATCTCAAATTCCACCAATAGCAGCATTTTTAATTAGTTAAGACGCACAGCAGATCATTGGGAACAAATATCAACACGTTCGCGACATTAGTGTCGAACATGGGAAAGAAACGAAATTTCTATATATAAAAAAAAAGAAACAAAAAACGCCATGCATGTTAGGAACATTGTTTTTAAAAACAATTATATTTTCAGAATTTAGATAAAGTAAAAGTAGGATTAGGATTAGTTTGAAATTTCTCATTTTGTTCTCTTTTCAAAACGTTTTCATAAATTTTTCTTAGAACTTTAAATTTTTTGTTCCCACTTATTTTCTATGCAATATACTCAGTCGTTAATATACATATATAAAATATTATATATCGTTATCAATTAGAACTTAAGATATGTAAACGGAATGACTCTACTTGAAAATTTTCGTAGATATTTTGATCAAACAGATTTATTGAAGAAGTGATTTTATGATGATAATTTTTATATAGGCGAACGGTTGACATTGTATAGATTTTTTTTGAATTGGGATTGATGTTGATCGGACGATGGAAGAACCAAATCAAATAAAGATGCCAATAAAAAATATTTTTTAAATAGTTTATTTTCAACTTCTTTGAAGTGAGAATGGTTACCGAAAAGAAAATTAGGTAAACAGGATATTAGATCATCTTTAGAGAGGGACAAGTTGTACATATCATTAAAATTTGGTTTTTTTTTTTGTTTTTTAGTGTGTTTATATGGTATATAGAGTTCCAACTTTTTTCTCTTCGGCTCTCTTTCCAGAATCTTCTCTCTCCAAATCCAACTTGTATTTTATTATAAAAATAGTGGGATCACAACACCATTAGCCAATCAAATCTTTTTATTATTTTATTTTATAAAAAATAATTAAAGTTGAGACTGATATAATTGAATTTGACAATGAAATAATTAAACCCAACTTTTTTAAAACTTCATATTTTTTCTCTTTTTACCTAAATAATTATGATGTGTCAAAAATTGATCCTCAAACTTGATCATTATATTGAGGATGCTCTTATATTCACTCCAAACTTCATTATAAATGGTTATGATGGTTATGATGTGTCCAAAATTGATCCTCAAACTTCATTATACTTCGAAGAGTAAAATGGACAAAATTTTTGAAATGATGGAAGTATATTGATTTATCAGAAAAAACATTTAATCGCCGAAGTGATTAACCAAACCTTTATAAATACTCGTTCCGTCCGCTAATATTCACTAATATTAATTACATTTTTATTTTTTTAATATATGAATGAAAAAATATTTAAAAAATTTGTATTAGAAAACGAAGGAATATAAGATGTCGTTTATAATTTTGACAAAGAAAAAGTTTAAACAATTAAATATAGGTTATAAATTCTGAAGTCAAGTTTAATCAACTTTTGAAAAGAGAAAAAACGAAACTAAACTAGAATTTTAGAAATTAAATTAAACGGAGACGGCTGAGTAATTTCAGTGTCGATGCATAGAAAAGGACGCCATTAGTTGACGTGTCTTAGAATCAAAGCAAAACAACTTCTTCACTGAAGTAAAAAAAATGGTGCTCACAGCATATATTTTGCAAGTATTTCCCATAAGTCTCAATCTATATAAAACAGAATAAAAAATTTATTTTCAAAAAATAAAAGATCAAATATTGTATTGTATAAATTTAATTTTTAAGTCCCAACAGATAAATATTTTTAAATAAGATTGAAAAAATAAATGATTGGTGGTGTAAGATGTTGGGTTATATTTTATGAATAAAAAAAATATAAAATAGACTAAAAATTAGATTGGGATTGAGGAGACAGGATCTTTGGAAGCAGGGACTGAAAGAAAAAATATTGAGACTTTAGATGCCACAATAAAATCCTCAAAAATTTGGTTCTACTACAGCTTTGATCACAATCCTTATGACATGTACAAATCGAGACATGTAGAGAAGATGCTCTAATGAAATATTCTATTCTATGGGTCGGCTTTTTAATTAAAATTAATTAATTAATTAAAATGGTACATTTGCTAAATTAATTGCACTCATGATCAAGCTTAAAGAATTGGCAATCATAAAATAAAACAATCAAACCTTATTGAGCATTTGATTATATCAATGAAATGAAAATGCAATATTGTATGTTAATCTACCTCCCTGATTTGTCATTACTTTTATCTTTTACAATTCAAATTTGACTCAACAACCTTCTTTATACGGAGTAACTTCTAAGAGTATTAGAAATTTAACAGCTAATTTATTCTTTTTATATGCGTATACTTAATATAATATTCAATTCACTCGAAGTACTGTTTTTTAAAAATTAAACTCATAATCTTTAAAAGAAAAAAATTATTGAATCACGTTCCGATCGATAGTTTAACGTCTAAAATTGATCGTCTCGATCTCAACTGGAGTAATATTTTTTTCAAGATTCGATAATATATTCTCTATAATTCATTCCAACATCTTTACATATTTTATACGAGTGGGTGTGGCTCCTGAAATTATTTCTCACTGATTTTTATAGTTGTAATGCTAAGTGTTAAAAATTTGTTTGCATGTGTTTGCTATTACGTATTTGAATTTTTCCATGAAATTATTTCTCACTGATTTTTATATTTTTTTCTCACTGATTTTTTACGTATTTGAAATTGTGGAAAGGGTAGATTTGGTTCGGCAGGGGAGACAAAAGCAAAGCAAAGCGAGCACCCTTTGTTTTTTATACCATCCTACGTGGCACTACACTATGAATTTCTCCACGAATTCCTTCCTTTCTCCATAAACAAACACGATAGAATAGGTAGAAGGTCTTATCTGCTTAGATTTATCTGTGGGCCCAATGACTAAAACCAACCAGCCGCAGCCGTTGATATCCTATTCACCAGACACGTGTTCATCTCTCATGCAATTACTAAAGTTTTACACAAAACAATCTCTTAACTAAACTTCAAAAGAAAAAAATCTTAACTACAATTTCATAAAAAATATTCAAAAAAGATAATCTTAATTACAATTTCACTAGCTGAATATTTACTCTATCTCTTATCTTAATTTCGTTAAAGAAAAAAATATCTTTAATTTGATTCGGTTTGATCGGGGAATTAATTAAGTTAGAAGAAAACAATTCAACCGAATTGAACCTCATTAAAGCTTTGATATTGCGTGTTAGATTTTGGTCCATTTTCAGTTGAAACATAAATACTCAGATCAACTTTGATCGTTATAGAATCATGTAGTAATTGGGAATTTAATTTGTTAAACAAAAAAAAGATACTCCAATTTACTGATGGAATCAGCTAGGCCGATTTCGGTTCAATCGATCGGTTTTGGGTCCCAACGTGAACCATATCAACAAATAAATCTTTCGAAATTGTGCCCCACAGTTTTCGGAGGACCACGACAGGAAGGACAACTGACCAGGAGAAGGACAAGACATGGTTTCAGTTACGTTACTTGCTATTGTTCCTGAACTTAAAAAAAGGAATTACGACGCCGTTTTGACTGAAATGTATGGAGTCAGTTAAAAAACCTGGAAAACACCCACCTGTAATTGCCAAAAAAGAAGAAAGACAAACAACGAGAGAGATACACAATCATTAACGTCTCGTCACACTGGTGAGTGATTGATTATTCTTTTGAAAAATCCTTCTCGTTTTGTTTTCATTTAATAATTCAATAAATATCTTCTAATCAGATCTCCACTTGAAAACAAGCAACCATCCAAGTCTTCTGATTCTCAATTTGATTACAATCTCCTCTCTCTCTCTCTCTCTCGCTGGTTCGTTCTCAATCCATTAGTTTTAACTTCGCTGCATCTAATCTTTACTTCGAGTCTGATCTTTTACTTGAAATTCTTACTTGGTTTTGACTTTATCTCAGGATTGTAAAGTTTTGATTTTTCTTTAGCTCCTCATTTGATTCAATTTCGTTTCGATTAGGTGATTACCCGATTTCTTATGTTTTGAGAATCCATTTGCATGCAATAAATTTATCCTGACCATATATGGGTTGCTAGCTTATTGATTTTTATGTTAAAATTTAATTTTAGCTTTATCCAGTAAAAGTTGCAGGATTTGAGGGCTGCTTTGACGGTTGATCGGTATTTTAAACACTTCAGCTAAACTCGATACTTTGTTTGTTGCTTTCACCATTTACATCCAAAATGTTGACAAGTGTTTTGTTTTTGTTTCAATAGATTTTTCTATGTGCTCTGCATATCTGCGTGTTGTTTACTTTTTTGTCTTGCTAGTTGATTATGATAACCATATAGTGTGTTTTCTAAGTGAATGTGCAAATGCCTTTCCCTCAGCTTCACATCTGTAATGCCATGTGACTTCTCGAGTAGTTTAAGTTTCAAATCGGCCTATATCTATATCAGAGATCTTATAGTCGATATCTAAAAAAGCTAAGAATTCAGTTCCATTTACGTGAGCTTGTTTAATGTAATTACTCTGTTTCGGAATCATGTCATGTAATAATCCATGGGTGGAATCATATTTTTTTTGTACATTCCTGATTTCTTGAAATGAGTATTTATTTCGTTTGTTAATCTCCGTGTTATGCAGCAATATGTGACGATCCAATAATGGCTGCAGCAGAAGCAAGGGCAGTGTGGCAAAGAACAGCTAATCGCTGCTTCGTGCAAGAGGATGCAAAAAGAGCTCCGAAATTAGCTTACTGTCAGTCGTCGTCTTCATCGTCAAACAAGGCTGATTCAGGTCCCGCTGTAGCCAGTGAGCAAGGTCATCATCCTGCAGCCGGATTAATGCATCTCAATCGAAGTCCTTCTGTATTCCAGTCTTCCGCCGGACACGAGATGGTGGCTTCAGTTTGCAGCACAGCTACGGCTATCAAAAGGGTATGACGTACGAACAAATAAACGCGCTGGAGATGGAGGTGGAAGCGTTGATCGCAAGTCCGACCAGCGAATGTAAGAAAAGTTACGAATACATGCCTGCAATACAACTACACGGCTAAAAATGAAAAGAATTATGAGTCTCCTTTTGATCCAGAATCTCCTTGGATTGGGGCTGGAAAGAAAGAGCCTTGGTGGCGCACCACAGATACAGAAGAACTAGCCTCTCTGGTTGCACAGAAGTCTCTCGACCATATCGAAAACTGTGACTTACCACCACCACAGAAAAGAAACCCATATCCTCGTTGACGGTGGAACAACAGCATCCTATCCAAATGTCAAGGCCAAAACTGGGGATAGTGGCAACCCTATTCCACCATTGCCATCCTTTCCTAATTCTGGAAGAAGACAGTGGGCTCCAAGAGAGGAAAATAACTCTTCAAATAACTCATTTAGGTAATTGTTATTTGCTTATTATTGTGAGATTGAACCAAATCCTACATCTTCAATGCATTTATTAGTTACTTCAGGAATAGAGCATTTTATTTTATGGTTTAGCATAATGTATCTTATTCTAAAATTTTATTACAGTCCCAAAACAACCCCACAAAAGGAAATCTCTGAAAAGCATGTGATTTATTCCGATGGAAATCCTAGCAAGGCTGAATTATTGGAAGCTCTCCGGCACTCTCAAACACGTGCACGAGAAGCAGAGGAGGCTGCACATCGAGCCTATGAAGAAAAAGAGCACGTGGTTAAGCTCTTCCTGAAACAAGCATCCCAACTCTTCGCCTACAAGCAGTGGTTCCAACTAATTCAAATACAGGTTAAGAACAACGAACAGCCAATCTCTGATATATTATTCCCGTTGCCCCTCCCATGGACACCTCACAAGGGTAAGAAATCACGGAGGCAGAAATCATCGCTCGAAGCGAAAACGAGGAGAGCAGCCGAGGCAAGATGTAGCGTCCGTGTGCGGTTGCATTTGCATTGGGGTTGAGTCTTGTCGGGTGCCGGGTTGCTGTTGGGATGGACCGTCGAGGTGGCTGCTGCCTATCTAGGAGAATTGTTGTGCGTGAAGTTGCTGCTGGATTTATTTTAATCATCTCCATGTACGTAATTACTTCAAATGATACGTCTTTTACATGTGTTTTTGTTTTTCTTATGAGATCGGATCTGTTTTCGGTTGAAATGATCTGTTGATGAGGTTAGTGGTCCGGCTAAATTGTACTTATTCTTAGTGTACTGCCTGTAAATATCTTTGTTAGAAAATAATTTCTGCCTGGTTTGTAAATTCCCGCTTAGTTATTGTGAATTTGTGGATCTGTCTTAAATTGGACAAGGGAAAATAATATGAAATTAGTAATTATAATCAATCCAATGCAATTTTTCTCTCTATAAAGAATTGGAATGGTGTTCAAGAATTTGGGATCAATTGAACAACTTTTGACTTCATAATTAGATTAGATGCCAACATAAAATTAACTTGATTACAGTTTGTTGGATAATGGTACAAACCAAGTCTATATCAAATATTTAATAATTTCATATGTATGCACTATGGACATAAAATCTTGAGGAATCACGAGGAAGGAATAGGAAACACAAATAACTACTGTAAAAACATAAATCTAGAAGACTTCATTTATCATCTATCTAGAGCTAGTCGCGTGTCATGTCAGTGACTTAAGCAAACTCCATGAGTTTGGGAAATTGCTTGTTGAAGTGTAGCAATAGTTTTCTGATAGTTTAAGAATCCCATGAACCAGAAATCGAATTTATCAACCGTTACAATCTCTATGTACTTTTGTGAGGGCTTCTTCAAATTCTCACTCTGATTAACTCGATTAATTTTCGTGAGAGGGACCACGACCTTGTAATGAAATCTAAGTGATGATGATTGTGATTCGATATTATTTGGATTTGGAGAGATTTTGATGTATCTTTCGCTGCGAAATGCAATTTTCTCATTCGAGATGAAGAGAAGTCCTGCTATGGGACCAGCCGTGGTTGAGAGGTAACACTGAGAAACTTTCAACAATTTTTCACCTGGCTTAACACTAAAACATTGCTTGAAGATTTTCTCTATACCACCTACTTGAAGAATTCTAGCACCCAATGTCAACTTCCCTTTCACAATATCACTCGTCTTTGTCCCAAGTCTCACTGCAAGAAACAATTAATCATAAATGAATTAGCTCAAATTTAGAAATTATATTGTGTTTTTCTTAATTAATTTAATTATTATGTAATGGTTCTAAACTTACCATGCTCTAGGACTCTATCTGCAAAACTTTCCACTCTCTTGAGATTCTTCCCAAGCTTGTTTATTCCATGAAGCATAGAATTAACTCTTCCTGAAGAAATATGGAAATATGAATCATTAGTACAATGAAAATGTCAATATATAATCTTAGATTTAGGCTTAAGAGCATGAGTCAAATTAATTACTTGTTCTAATTGTGATAGAGCCATTTGAAGGAGATTTGACAATGCATTGGCAATATTCTCCAGGGGCAGGCAGGTATTTTCGTTGGTTGACTGCAATGCTCATCACCGGCTCGTTGTTGAGAACAATTTGGCTCTTCATTTTGAATAATAGTAATTGATTTCTTTTCTTCTTCACAAATTAACTAGCTATATATAGTGATTGATCGTTGAGATACAAATTAAGAGAGGGAGAGATGAATTCTCTTGTAAGGTTTTCCAGTTATATTTAAAGGGAAGATATATCCATGTTAGGTGTTCACACAAATACTTTTTTGATTGCGATGACTCATCCATGACAAAGAACAAAGAATGGCCATGCACTAAAGCCACTTTTATTGGATTGAAGATGTATGACATTCTCCCTTTTCCTCTTTTAACTAAACCTAAGATAACATTTTTTAATAAATAAAGGATATCTATGTTTTTGTATATGGTGTAGAGTGGTCAACATTTTTCATTCCATGTGAGATTTTAATTCATTAGGAATTAAATTTTCGATGCCAAGAACATTAATTAGTGAGTGGTAATGACATGTATATCAACATAATATTGATGAACTTCTTAAAAATATATATATGTCGAGAGTATTAGCTTCAGATATCTGACACAAACATAATTTCCTCAACTCAGAATTCTTTATTGTCATGTATAATTAAGTTCTTCTAAGCAATGAGGGGTTTGACCAAAACAAAAGGAAAAGATCGATCAAGAAACATATATATGTATACAAGCTCTATATTATAAAATCTGATTTACTTAGTAAAGAAGACATCGACACTGTCAATGTTCCCTTTGTGGAGCTGAGTAGGAGATGAAGACTTTTGAGCTGGCGTTTTACCTTTGTGACGCCACACCTTTTCTTTTGTATTGGCCAGATTAAGAAGAAAGCAAACTACCAGAAAACGTGTGTGCCACCAAACAAAACTAATCTAATAAATTACTACTAATTAATAAGAAAACGTATACTATGACGATGTTATTAATTCAAAGATTCACAAACAGTGCACTTCCATGCATTGATTAATATATTTCATCAATTTATAAAGAAGAATATTCCTCATTTGGTGTCATCGTTATAGGTAGATTTGATCTAATCCAAAAGCATCTTCTTGATTTATGAATTGTTGAGTAGCCCGGCCGATTATTGGGCTCTTAATTATGTACCAAATTCCAACAGGGGGGAATTCTTAAAACAAACATATAGTAATACATAATTATACTATGCTATGGTTCAAATATGGACAAGGGTGGCAATAGGCCGCAAAGTGTACCTCCCGATTTTGAACAAAAATCAATCATACTATGGTTCAAATATTCATAATTTTTTTCGAGAAATAAATTTTTTTTTTATTCATTATTAAAATAAGGAAATTAAGAAGAATAAATGGGTACGTATATATGCCAACAAGGAGACCGATGGAGTCAATAGTTTAAGAGCGTTTTACTTCTTCAGGAGGTCATTTGTCTGACTAAAAAAACAGAAAAAGAAAAAAAGAAGAAGAAATGGTTACGTATATAAATTTAAATAATGTATTCTAACACCAGATAAGGCTGGATTGAAGTTGTTTCTTAATATGTTGTTCTTTTTCTTTTGGTTTCACAAACTGATCAGCATATTCTAGAGTTCTTGGAGCACTGCAAGACACCAGCTGAACTTGTCAATGACCTGACGGCTGAGGCTACGGCAACCTGAAATGCTTGTTCAGGTGTATAGTTAGGCCTAATTCTTCCTCCAAGTGTCCCGAGAAGGAAGCTCCATTTTCAAAAAGATCTCCAACGGAATAGAAAAACTTTTTACCATTCTTGTTTTGTTTCCATGTAATCTCCTTTCTGCCTGATTTTGGCGCGATAAAGAAATTAGACTCACTCTTCACTCTAGGGCTCATACTTCCTCCAATTGCATATTGTGTCCATCCTTGATACAGGTTGTTTGCAACGTGAGCATACCCAAACCTTAGTCTAGGCATTCTTTGGTTACAATGTGGCCCGAAATGGTTGAATGCCACCGTCACTTTCATGTTCTGGTCACGCACAAAGCCATCATCATGTCCGAGGAGCATAACCTTGTCTTGCTCTCTAAACCAGTTATTAGAAATTGTGATGTCAGTTGATCCACGAGTGACGTCAAGAAGTCCGTCTTTACATTTGTAGAGAGTATTGTGATCTATCCAGATCTTTGAAGCTGAGACCAATCTAATTGCATCTGCATCTACATGGCCAAGTGATATTATCTTTGCATCTGGTCCCATAACTGAACATGCTGATTGCGCCTTACAATGGTGGATTCGTAACCCATGGATGATCACATTATTTGCCTACAAAGATTTATACCATTATTATAAAAACATTAAAATGTGATTTATGCCCTATTTGAATTTACTGATATTGTTGAGCTTGTGCATACCAGGTGGTAGATTGTATATGTTCTTAGTCATAAGTTGTGATCTCACACAAACGTAGCACGGTAGGCATGTGGACATTGGTACCACGACGTCAATGGTGGTAAAGCTACTAATGAGAAGTGGATTTGCGAGTTTGATGCTCATGCTCCTCTTGAACGTGATCCACTTCTTGCCCTTGATCATGCTAGCACCATATCTAAGCGTCCCTGGTTTTGGCTTCAAAGGGTCGTCACTAGGATCGGTAACTTCATATTTGGTAACATCTTTGCCAATATTGTTCATCATTTTTCCAGCAAAACCAACGGAGCAAGTGGCCAATTGTTGCCTATTATTGTCGCCAATCAGGGTTATTCCTCCGACATTTATCGATAGGGTTAAGTGCTTGTCCATGACCAATGAGACAACCGTCGAAAGAAGGATAATGGCCAAGGATTGGAATATTGTAGTAGACATGCTAATAGGCGATGATTTTGTTTCCAAGTTAAGCTAGCTTTTATTGTGTATAGTGTATGCAATTGAGGAGACGAGAGATCGTCATTATAAAGGGGATTTAGTTGAGATGTAAGTATTCTGTTGAGAAGTTAATTTGTTTAAATTGAATGTCATCATGAAAGTTTATGCCACCCGAATTAAGCTAAATGTAGTTAATTAAAATTTCTTCTTTTTCCTTCCAGTTGTTTCGTTGATATTGTCTTGTAATTTGTCGTATTCGTTGTTATTGTCTTGTCTTGTTTAAACATCATCTCAAGGCCAATTTAGTTTTGTTTGGTTACCATTTGATTTTGGTCCTGTTTCGATTTTAGATCCACAATTTCGGTCGATATATTTCAGTTCAGGTTGGGGCGGTTTGGTCGCGTGCACGTCACAAATCTATGTTCCATATATTCCGGTCGATCGGGTCGGTTTGCTTTATGCGCCACTAAATTATAATATACCATATATCTATCTATATCTTCTATATTACTTATATAATGTTCAATACACACAAAACGTAATCCATTTATATAATATGTGGCATCTTTTGCATTCAGTATCTATAATTAATGATTTCGAACATAGCACATGTAAATTAGATAAAATTATATAGATACACAATATTAATTATCTATTTACATGAAAATATACTAATGTCGTGCAATGCACCTAATACTAGATATATTAATGGAGAAAACGATTGATATAAAATAGACACGGTTAAAAAATAAAATAGTTCATTTTTATCGAGAGGATCGAATTATCAAATTACTATCATAAGTTAATCTCCATACCGATTTGTGATGGGAACGGTCCCTTCTTTTAAGCTAATTTTCGACAAATCCTCAAGTAAGGAAAATCTTAATCCAAGAATGGAGATTTACAAGCCATTTTGGAAGTATTCACGCATTGCTAAGGACATAAGGTCAAACATTCTTTGTTTATTTAATCTTGCTCAAATCATACAATAATCAATAATTCAAGCTTGTATGAGGAAAAAAATGTATAACATATATTCATTATCAAGCATATAAATACTACATGATTAAGGAGGAGGGGTAATTGGCCTTCCATCACTACAAATAAAATGCCATATTGCAACAGGTGATGTTATGTCCGTAGCAAAAATATAATCAATACTTACGGATAATAAGTCGTGGTTGTTAAATGATTAACCGTAGCTAAATCGCAATATATAGTCACGGTTTCGGCTATGGCCGTAACAAAAAGTACATACTATTGTAACTGTAAAAGAACCGTGGGTAAAAAAAGAAGATCGTAGCTATAGGATGGTCAATACCTACAACTATCTTATAACCGTAGCTAAAAGGTATAGTCAAAAGTAACGGTTAATAAGTCGTGGGTGTTAAATGAAGATCCGTATCTAATTTAAAATATTTAGCAACGGTTTTGACTATGAGTGTAACAAAATGTACATACTATAGCGACGGTCTAATGACCATGGGTAGAAAGAAGATGACCGTAGCTATAGGAATATTAATACCCACGACGATTTTAGAACCCATAACTATAGATAGAGTCAATAGTCACGGATAATAAAGCGTGAGTATTACGAGATGACCGTAGCTAAAGAGAAGTAAATAACCACGGATTTCTATGGCTACCGTAAAAAAGTTACATGCTATTGCAACGACGGTGGACCATGACAATATAAAAGATGACCGTAACTATATCATATCAATATCTACGGTATTTTTTTTACAACCGTGGCTAAAAGTATAGTCAATATTATTTATAAAATCTAATTGTAATAATGATTTCTGATACATAAATAATTATTTAACGAAAAAATTAAATACAAAAAACGCAAATTGAGATAAACGTAACCATTACCTTAACAACAAATACTCAATTAAATTTTAAAATCTATTAATTTAAAAGATATTAATATTGTTTCGATAAAAATTAAGAAATAAATTTTACTTATAAAAAAATCTTATTAAATTAATATATTATGTTTTATTGCAATTTTCAATCCTTATTAAATTCTGATTTCAAAATATTCTTTTCATAGTCAAATTCAAATTCCTCTTAATCCTAATTAAACCATATGGTTTGATCATTTTTCTTCCTTCTTCCTCCCTCGTCTTCCCCAATCTCTCCGCTCTTCACCGCTTGCTCGACGTCTTCCTTGTCGATTTCGGCGACGTCGGAGCCCATACCACTTATCAAAATACTCGTCTCGACACAAGGAACCTAATTCTACAATCAGTTTTCTCTAACTCCGACCGAGTAAGTTTTAATTTCGATTTTTGTAACTTAGGGTTCCTCGATCAATTTGGGGGTTTTGTTTGATTACGTTATATGTTATTCTATTCTGTCTTCTAATCATTTCTACACTAAAATCGACTAATAAAACGACTTAATTTATAAAGAGTGAGGGTTACTATAGTCATTGAACGTGGTTTAGTGCATTGAAAGACATAACCGCCCCTTGACTTATTATCCGATCGATATAACGTTCTGGTAATTTCGTAGTTGTTTAAAACGAGTGAGGATAATATCGTAATTTATCATGCAAACAAGCATATAAAACGCGTTTTCTTCTTCCTTCCTCTTCTTCGCGACCTCGTCGCTGTCCCTCTCGTCCGTGAAAGCTCTCGCCAGGAGACGACGGTCTCCGGCCTCAACCCTGGCCATTCCGTGTAGTGCTCGGCACGGGAAACATGGAACAACGATCAATTTCTCACGTCGACAGCCGGGTAAGTTTTAATTTGATTTCTAAAATTTTAGGGTTCTTCGGTTAGTTTGGGGGTTTAGTTCGATTCTAATATATGTTATTCTCCCACGTCTCTTGATCATTTCTATATAGAAATTTACTTTAAAAAAAATGCTCTAGTTAAGGCTGAATTTAATTTCAAAGTTTCTGGTCTTATGAACAAAAATTAGGATTTTGCTCCGATTATCATATATGTTAATCTAAGATGAATTTTAAGCTTTCTAATGTAGATTTTATTTTAATTCGACAACTAATTGATCTTGGGAATTTACCTCGAGTTTCTGTTTTGTTTCGCGAGGTTCAATTCGGGCGAGAAAAGGTCGGCTGAGAAAAGGTTAGAGACGACGGAAGGGGTCGTTTTCACTCTCTGGAGCGAGTTTGGAATTTGGCTGGTTGACTCACCTGGATTAGCTCGCGCGACAAACACAGATACGTTTCTCCCCTCTATATTTCTTCTTTACTTGCTTAAAATTTTTGTTTTCTGCGTTAGAGCTTGTTATTGACGGTATTTAGAAAGATTGCATGGTTTCAATTTTGCACAATAATGGAAATATGTACTTGTTTTGGATTGATGTGTATACTGCCGAGTTGTGACTTGTACTTGATATACTGGTATCTTGTTTTGAATGGTTGGAATAGCTGGCTAATGTCACATTCGAATGCCCTCGTCTAGAAGAATGCTTGAGTGTATTTTTAATGTTTCGTTTTGATGTTAATCTGTGATGATTCCGGCTGATTTGGTTTGACGATTCGAGTGTTGTTTGATGTGTAATGATGCCGTGATATTGTTTATAGTATGTCGGGGAGGCTGTAAGTTTAGAGAACTAGGCGATGAGGTGTTAGAAATCTTGGTAGGTTTGTTATGTGTTTGGCCGGATGAGATAGAGATGATCCTGGACATGATCATAACTAGTTATATATGTATCTTTCGTGATCCGAGATGTCAAAATAATAAAAATTTTATATGATCATGTCCAAAATAATTTATAATAATTACTGGTAAAATTTCATAGGTTCGGGTCGAGTAGAAATAATTTTATTAGGTTTGGAAGATATAAAAATCATATTTTGGGTTTCATTTTAGGGTTTGGAGGCTGATTCGGATTGAACCGAATTGATTCCGATTGAACGAACTTGAACAGATCTTAAAAGCGAAAGGACAGATTTACCCTTTGACTAAAGTCTTTCCGGCTGGTTTTATTGTAAGTAATTTAAAAGACTGAGAGGTTAAATGGTCATTTAATAGTAATTCAGATTATAAAAGGGATTGGACCGGTTCGGTTCAATCCATTTTCTTTTACTTCTTCTCTTTCTTCTTCCTCCGGATCGCGACGTCGTCTCCCTCTGCCTCGTCGGCGACACGCCGATTCCGGCGCCAAATCGACCGATCCAAGGTCGTTTCTTGGTCTCCTCGTCACGTAGATGACGATTCCAAGGTTTGTTTCCTTCAATTTCGTCTATTCTTCCCTTAATTTTGATTTTTAGTTTCGGGTTTGAAGAACACAATTTGGGGTTTTTGTGTGATTCTCATATATGTTGTTCCTGAGTGTCTTGGAGTATTTTAATGTAAGTTTCGCTTTGAATTGACATGTAAAACTGGTTGAAATCTTACCTCGAAGTTTCGGTCCGACTACGTCACGACTCGGTCAAATTTTCGCTAGATCTTATTTTCGTTAGCTATCATGGTCGTCAAGTCAAGGTTAAGATTAAATAAAGAAATTTAATTATTTTTTTCTGCCTATAAAAAACTAATTTTTTCAGTTAAAAAATAGATTAACCGCTCCCTCCATATAAAGCCACGTCCCTTTTATTTCTCTTCTCTAAAACACTATTACTTTCCCTTTAATCAAATTCAATTTTCAAGCAAAATTCAGATGAAGTCTTGAAATATTATTTCCCACCAAAATCAAAATCGGAAGAGCTAGCAGCGCCCAAAACAACCCCACTAAGCATGTTTTTCAATCCTGTAACTCGCTCTCCCATTCACTTATAAATACATATTTGATTTTGTGGTTCGATGCTCTTTCTTATTCTATTATTTAAGATCAATTTCTTATTCTTATTGCAATGGCAGTCGCTCAACCCCCACCTAGGAGACGCGGGCCGACGATGTGTTCTCGCATCCGGGAGATTAAGAATCCTGCTGATCGAATTACGGTTAGAGTGAATGGGCGTGGACAACCGATTGGAAGAAGTGCTTGTTTGTTTACTCGATTTTTGGGCACAATAGCCGGGAAAGGCAACTTGGCTCCGATTGACTACAAAACATGGAAGGATATGCCAAGTGTGCAGAAAGAGCATATGTGGGGCATTGTACAGGTAATTATAACTTACTCTTTGTTCGAGTTTGTCTAAAATCGTGTTATTTATTTATGCTGAATCTCATTTACTTCATTTTTAAAAGGAAAAGTTTGTGTTCTATCCTGTGGAGGCCTCCGCTATGAAGGGATGGACCCTCAAAGACATAGGGGAAAAGTGGAGGGGATGGAAAGGAAACCTGAAAGCCGGATACTTTGAGGAATTTTCTGACCCAAATGATATTCTTTACCTGCTTTTGCCGAGAGGAAGGTCGATCAAACTCAACTAAAGAATTTAATTCTTCGTTGGAAGACCGAGGAGGACAAAGTGTGTATTCTTCCTTTCTTAATTTTTATTTATATTATATTATAATTGATTCTTATTCTTTTATTCTCTTTTTTGAGTAGGCTATGAGTGAAACCAATGCAAGAAATAGGTCCAAGCAAGAGGAGCCTCACATTATGGGCACCAAATCAATTCCAAGACTTCTTGCTGAAATGGTACAACTTTTATTTGTTATCTATAGTTAAGTTGTTTGAAACTTTTGTGACTGTATTTGATGGAATTTGGGTATTTGCATGGTCGAGGAATTGAAAAGACCTCCATTTCGATATCTGCGCCCATGACGGTGCACGGTATGCTGCAATTGCCTCGACACTGCAATGCGTCCTCTGCTGGTCCGAGATTTGATGCCATGGCATGTATCACTCTTCCATCCGAGTTCCTAGTAATGAAACCGAGTTTGTTGTTTGTTCTTCCATATATAAAGGAGGCATCAAAGTTTATTTTTATTAGTCCTGGTCCGGGTGTCTTCCACTTGCTCGGTAAATTGGGAGGATTAATTCCCCTAGCTTCCAGGATTCATAGTTGCAAAAAGCCTTTGTTCGTTCATCCAGATAGTGAACTCTTGCAACTATCATCTGTACTGGAGCACATCTTTGCTTCAAAGACCTGTTGTATTTTGTTGCACCACAGAGTCAAGTTGTTGGCTTAAGTTAAGGGAAAGAATATTATTAAGGTTTAGTAATTTTGTCTTTAACACTAAAAACTCTCTGTTTAATTTAATTTTGTTTAATTTAGTTTTACGTTATACTTTCAAATAAAATATAATATATAGATTAAAATAAAGATTTATAAAATATAGAATATAAAAATTAAATTAAATCAATATTAAATAACAAAACGTTTATAATATGAGTGTGGTTATATGTGAATTTAAGACGTTGCTATTGTGAATTATAATGTTCGCTTGAGCAAAAAATCGTAAGTAAAGCTGAATATATATTTAGTTTTGTATCGATTAATTTAGTAATAGTGTCGGAAAATATATGTGGCTATAGCTCAATATTTATTTATTTATTTTATTAATTAATTAAAATTAATTGGATATTTTATTTAATAATGAATTAGAATTAGCCACGGAAAATATCTCTGTAAGTATAGTAGGAAGTTATAACCATGATATAAGAACCGTCGCTAGAAATATTTTTACTTACAATGAAATACCGTAGTTATTTTCTTGTAAATGTGTGGGAAATGCAAAAATGTTACGCTAATTAAGAGACAATTAGCTGCGCTTGTAAGGCGTTGCCGTATGTCTCTTTTAACCACGGCTTATAAAATCGTGGCAAGAAATTGTCTATAGTCACAAAACTTTCGTCGTGATAGAACTATTGTGACGCGGGTATTATCTACGGTATTTTTTCCGTTGTAGCAGACGTTTTGACCGTTACTATAGCTATTTGAGGCTATACTCACGGTTTTAAGACCTATTGCAATGGATTTTTAACCGTTGCAATATGTAACATTGTTTGTAGTGACATGTATTCATTATTATATAATTGCTAATGCGTGGACAAAATTATTACCCTTTCTTAGTACGAGAGAATTTACATATATTAAAATAAACAATGTCATCTCTAATAGCTTCTAATCAAGAATGAGAGGACAACATCTTGATTATTCATCATGAATAAGGTTAAAAGAATCAGGTATCAGTCTATTTCATAAAAAAATCGACAGAAAACCGATCGGATTGCTTAGTTTGATACCTTGCGACAATGCCATTGCCTTCCGTAAGCAAATTATCAGGAGAGCCCTCTTCAGAAATCAAAAGACTAGTGAGAACTGCACCATTAGAGTCTCAAATAACAGCCCCCAATGGTTGGTGTAACAATCCCCTCTTCAGAGATCATATAAGAGTGACTTCTCACATATTCATGCTTGATAATGATTGGTGTAAACCTAATATTATTGATCCCGATGCAATGTACGGGTAACCACACTAGTTTGAATAAAATACATGCTGTGATTGATAAAAAAAAAATTATAAGCTTTGCTTACTTGAGTTGTGTGCCACTAGAAGCACTCATGCTTGGGATTTTGATTTGATGAAAATTATGCTATATTTCATGTCGACAAAATTTCCAAGAACCACGATGTTCATTCCTCTACATGGAAATTGTGTTTTCGTTCTTGTTGAAATAATCTCCTATTTCGACTTATCTTTCTCTAAAATTAGAGTACTTCTTTAACTAAAACACATGTGCTTCTATTGATATTTTTCCTTTATTCCGTTCAATTTAGTTGGTATTTTGGGCTTGTCTTACACGTATTATGCCATCAGATTGTAATGCTATAAATAGTTTCATAGTGAATAGATATATAAGAGCTTATAATGAACAATTTTGATTTGATACCTAGTAAACTCTGCCTCCTTGCTACATATCTTCACATACAAAACTCCGCCGCCTTACTACATACATATAAAACCATCAAAGCATCTAATCGGAGTTTGTTGTTCATCTTACCGCTCTAGATTACAACCTTCAATTTTTATAATGCTATTGATTTGATATTCACGTAGGACTCACAAAAATGAAGAGTTAGACATGAATTCATGCTTTCATCGATTGACGATTTATCGTATTGCATAAGGTATGAATCATTATATTCTATCTAATTATTTTCAACAAGTTATAAGTAATTTTGTTTTATTTTATTATATGGAAAATTAACACTTCGATTAGATGATTTGATATGGATATATGAAAAGTCATTCTGATATGATGATATCCCAGTAAAAATAACTACTCAGAGAATGACTACATCTTTAGTTGGACAAAGTAACTCCTTCCACATATCAATTATTTGGTCTGTTTTAGCTCATAAGATAAATGTTGAACTAGGAGTATGGGTAAGAATAGGATTAGTATTAGATCTACCATATCGACTATTAATCAAAGTATGAATTGGTTTATATACTAATCGAAACTCATTATGCTTGAATTTAAACTTTTGGATAAAGCTTCAAGATGGTATTAGAGCATCCACCTATAAATGCAAATACAGTACCCTCTGCATTATGGGTTGTATGTGGCACATCTTATATATTGGTGGTGCACTGTCAACCTACTGAACCATAGAGTCGGAGGAACTATACCACACTGAGTTGTCTGGATCGGAAGAGAAACTGCCAGTTTCTCTTTTCTGCATTCCACGTACTGTTGCCATGAGAAGACAATAATGTGCAAGAAAATATCTCTGAAGCAAAATGAGTCTCTAGAGGAAGGAGACAAGAAATGGGCTTTTATAAGGAAAAGGGGCTTGAATAAATCTTCATCAAAGCAATGTGTTTTGCAGGGACGAGACGACAACTCTGTTTACCCTCAGCCACTCTCGACGCTCTCCGAATCTCTGATCACCACCTCCCTTTCTCTCTCTTGCTCTCTTCGTTGTTCAAAACCCAAATCCCAATCTTCTAAACCCAATTTCGGTGTCGCCTCAATCGCCTACACAAATAACCCAATATGACTCCCTATCCCTCGGCGTCGAGCTAATGTCCATCGTTTCAATCTCAAACCCTAACCTAATCCCACGATTAGAACCCTAAATCATCACAATATTAGATTTTGCTGCCGTAAACAAGTGGTTGTCCCTTCGTTTATCGACGAGCCGACATCACATCCGCCTCCGCAAGTCATCAGGTGGATTTCGCCACGTCGACCAGTGTGGAGGCGTACCTTTCGACGCCGGACCCGCGGAGATTCTTCTTATTATTTTTTTAAATTGGGTCATTTGGTTAACCGAGCGAACCGACAATGAACCGACCGGCAAAACCTCTTAAATATGGGCTGCGAAAATGTGTTTCTTAATGCGGCCCAAGCCATAGTTCAAATACTTTAGCGCTACGCAATGTTGCAAGTTAACAGAAACGAGTTGTATGCACTCTTCTAATCGTCATTCCACGCCGCAGCGACAAACGGACTTGCGCGTGAGGGGGCGTATTAGATATATGTGTATATCCCACATCAGCCATTCACCAAAGTGTGAATTGGTTTATATACCAATCGAAAACCTACTATTCTTGAGAACTTTTGAATAAAGTCTGTAGTCATTCAAGAATTAGGATGTTTTTTTATTCATATTTAATTGTGTGTACACGATCTAAGCATCTGTTTCAAGTAAGTAGTTGCTAACTCTCATCTCACAAGCTAACAAAATGTTGAGCCAAAATGACCGAGAGCTTGCGCTTAGAAGCGCATCAATCCGTTGAAAACTGCCAGTCACTTAAACTGCCTTTGGATTTATTTTTCAGTTGGTTACTTCTTATTTTTTTAAAATTTTTGTAATAATTTGAAATATTATGGAGTACTTTTCAAAACTATCCAATCAAAAAACAAAACCAAACACATCCTTAGTTACCCAGCAAAAGCCATTAATTATCATTATTAATATCATAATTCATATCTATCCCATTGAGGACATAATTGTTTTCCATTTAAGTACCAACTAACACCATTCCTTTCCACCCCTGCTTTTTATATATAATTATAGTTAAATCCCTTAGTTAATTTGCCTCGAAATATCTACGCTAGCTCTCCACAGGTTAAGTGTGGACTGACGCTCCCAACGAGAGTTGATCCTGGTACTTGTTGGTAGATCGTAGAAGCTGGATGCCTAACCACCTGGCAAAGCCCTGGTTGGCAAAATACTTGCTCCTTTATTGCTAATTATCATATCTCACATGCAAATATAGACACATTTTGTATGCTTAGACCAATATATACACATTTTGTATGGTAGTATATATAAGAGCATCTATAGACCAAAATGTTAGGACTCTCATTGCCGCATCAACCATTAAAATCCAAAATATTAAATCCGAACTGAAGGGGAGAAGCTCTAACTAATTTCGAAAAACAAAGAAACTCTCTGTAGTGACGTCAATCTCAAATGTCATTTCTTCTTCTTATTAGGTGGCGCCATTTTGGAGACACCCTTTAGCTGCTAAAGATGATGATTTGGACAACTTCCCAATTGGCATGCGTGTGCTTTGTGTTGATGAATCATGATGACAGAATCTGTCTCATGATTTTTGGAGAACCTCCTTCATAAGTGCCAGTATGAAGGTCTGTCTCATACTCTCTAGTTATTTCAAACTTTTCTTTTTAACTTTGAATCTGTCTGCTAATGTTTGTTTAATTGAATTGACAATAAATTGATTAATCGACTGTTTAGCTCTTTGATCAGAATGTTCAATGACGTATACAGATATTGTATCTAATAGTAGGTGTGAGAAATCGAAACTGTTTAGATATTGTTCATATGTAATGTAGATTATGTTTGAGTACAGTTAGGTGTACATGTAATTGATTTAGGCTTGGTTTTATGTTAAGCTTGACCGTCAATACTCTTTCAATCATATATAATTTGTCACTAATTAATGGTTTCTGCAGTCACAACAACGATCAAGCTGTCATGGCGATGAAAATGTTGAGTGAAACAGCTTCGACCTGATTATCAGCTACGTAAACATGCCAGACGAGGATGGCTTTAAGCTCGATGAGAACGTGGGACTTGAAATGGACATGCCAGTCATTAGTATGCTAAAAATACTAGTCGGCCAGCAGTCAAGACGATGAAAGACAGCCATCCTCCACAGCAGCTTCTTTTTCTTCGCTATCATCTTAAATCGAATCAACGATTTACCTAAAGCTATATTGTACTATACATAATACATGGATCTTGATCATCTTTCTTTCTCACTAATGTTTTGAGTAATCACATAAAAATTTCTCTTATGTAGAATTACAAGTTTATCGTCTCTCATCAATGTTCTTTCCTACTGCAATTGTTTTAAAGAGTTGGTTGAAAATAAGGTTAAGTTGAAGTTTTGTTCTAATTCTTAACTTATAACTATGCAGTCATTTTCAGTTTTGTATTAGTGAAAAATAGTAATTGAAAATTTCAGTAGTCAACACTTTTTACGTCAGCAACGATTAGGGATGATTCGTACATTCCTTCTCGAAGTATCCAAGATATATACTACCTCCATTCTTAATTAATTGTCTCATTTTCTATGTATTTTACATGCAAAAATGACACTTAATTAGGGACGAGAAGTATGTTACTATACACAAAACATTATAGCTGTACATAGATAGTAGTAATTGAAAAATCAAACCAATAAGCTTATACAAAACCACAATGAATTTATGAACTCAAAGACTCCTAATAAATAGCTTCATACATAAATTGGATTAATGATTTCAAAATTGCTTATTTTTCCGCCAAACAAACTTGGAGATTTTACGGGAGAATGAATGATCAATTTATATAAACTTAATCACAAATATTCAATCCCCAATAACTGGGTTTCATCAAGAAACTCATCAGAACCTAAGTACACATCCGGTTTTAAAACTAACTTTTCAGAATCAATTGATAATCTACATGCTACGGATTTCTCATCAGCATATATCAGAGAACACTTTTCATAATCGCCTTCCTTTGGTGCTACATTTAACACACACGACTTAGGTACTGTGAAACTATCATCCTTACCAATAGAACGAAGAACAATGTCATTCGTCAGCTTTTACAATCAGACGATGTGGACGACCTAGAAGTTGAGATACATATGCCATATCCCCATTGGTTAGAGCTGTACGCAGATGTGTAGAGGAGACTTGCCCCCAGTCTTCTTTTAACTTGCCATTTAAGGTAGTTGTGTGTCGTTTCTTGTCCATGACGGAACTTACTATGCGTGCTTCCATGCCATATTCTTCACAAAGTCTTTTCAGCTCTGATGCATCTCCGGCAGCTTTGTATCCAAATCGATAATTTTCACCTATTATTGCCAAATTTTCATTTCTACTTTCAGATTCTCAGAAAGAAAATTTAAAGTAACAGACAAAACAAGCAGTGTTGGAGGATTACGAGCTACCTGCAACAACCCCACAAACTCCAAGATCATTAGATAACTTGTCAACAAACTGACGTGGACTGAGATGTCGAATATTTGCAAACTCCATCTGAAAGTCTGATGGGATTTTGTTGCCACAAAAAGAGGCCCAAGACGAAAGAACTCGCTTCCGATCACATTTTGCAACTATTGGAGCCCTGTTCCAAAAACAATATTCAGGACCACAAGTCTGTGAGAATTGAAGAAAACTATGTTTAAAGCACGAAATTAGATGAAAACAGCTTTTAACATAAATCTGCATATAATACCTAGGAGCCCAACCAAGAACTTCGGCCATTCCGAAGAACGGAGAGTAGGTGTGGAGTGCCAATCTCTGATGCTTTTAATTGCTAGCGCTCTATGTGCTGTGTGAAGGGCGTCGAATTTCCCAAGTGCAACTATTCCTCCTGATCATTAAATGAACAAAGAAGAAGAAGAAGAGTTTGTAGCCATAATTAATTCCAAACGAAAACAATGAATAGGGAGAGGAATGCACTACACTCGAAACTGAAAAAGAAAACAGTATTACATTCCTACTACGTATATTTAAGTCATCTTTCAACTACGTATTACTTCTACATAAGATCAAACGCTGAAATTGCTCAATATATATATGATGCGAAAGGGCAATGGGACAGATAATGAACAGCATGAAACAAGCTTCCATGAGAACTAGAATCACAATGGCACAAAGCACACACAATGAGGCGATCAGGTTTGCAAAATGTTTGGCCCCGTAATCAACTTCGTACTATCTGAAATTCTGAACAATCCTTACTTGACAAGAAATTAAAAACATGTGCGAGTTGTAGTAACATCAAATTCCCAAATCAGTGACACCTCCAAACACCACCACCGCAAGTAGACTATTTAAAAACTGGAGAGGAATGCGTAACTCCCATCAACTACAATTACGCAATGCGAAAGATATAAAAATCCAGAACACTCTTATGAGTAAACGAAAGTTCGAAAGAAATAAAGGGGGTTAAGTATCGATGGAAACAGAACCTGAGACTTGAGATAAACCTTTGGAAGGAAGCTCACGATCACCTTTTGGTTGGCTTTTGACAAAGTAAATATATAGTAAACGAGACGTGTGACAAAACATAAAGTTAGGATTAGAGGATGAAATGAAGATGAAAGATTCATTATAAACAATAGTTACAATTAAAAGCATGTATGTATGTTATTCCAAACAATCAAGCACAAGTGCTCATCAGTACGTAAGCTAAGGTCTTCAATCTATCTATCTATCTATCTATCTATTATACCAATGCAATACCACCCATGAACAATGCTAACAATGAAAAGAACCTGCTGATGAATCAGGAAAGATCGGTGTGTCTGAAAGATTTCGTGGATATCGATAGGGCTGACTAAAATAGTGATGATGGGATCCAACAATGGCAGGAGAAAAATTAGAAGGCAGCTTCATCATTATTAGAGAGACAAATGTTTGAATCATTCCATGATAAAATTCTCAGAACCTGCAGAAATAGATGTTTAATTTAAAAACACGGAATAATGATTCATTCCGGAAACCCAGAAGAAGCAAATAAGCAATAATGGACAAGCAGAAGGGAGAAAGAAAATAAACCCAAATCAGATTCACCAACCTTCCTTTACGAACCCAGAATAAGAATTACACCTTTGAAGAAACCCTTCTTTTCGAGTTTGTAAATTATCTACTTACCGCTAGTACTTAGTATATCTTACATTAATTTTAGAGAAGAAATTGATCTCTGGACTGGACCTGCAAAGTATCATTTCAAATATTTATTGAAACTTATATATGATCCATAGTAAATAGTAATGGAATTCATGCCTATGTCTTTTAGTTTAGTAGCCCAATACAAACTGGATGGGGATATGTGTCCGTAGCTTATGCTTGGTTATGATAAAAATCGACCTGCCTCAACTAATACAGCAAAGCAGTGGAGACGTTTGCTGAAATACTTTATCTATAATTGTTATACCCCCCAACCCTCTCGGCCCAAACAAATCAAAGCTCAATAAAAATCTTTATGTGAATCTAAAATCAACTCTTCCTGTCTGCCATTTCAACAAGATTCCTTATATAAAATTTACATGACAGTTTAGGTTTTATATTATTATTGGTCATGAATTGGTGAACGTTAGATTTTGTATACAGAATTTTATAAAAAAAGCATAACTGACCTAGCAGCTTGGGTGTGGACCATTGTCTTAAGTGAAAACGATGGTTTGGTCCAGTTTGAAAGTTCAGTTGTTTAATGTGGCTTAATTGGAATTTGGAATCAAATCAAACTATTTTAAAATGTAGGTTTGGTTTTAAATTTTTTGATTTGAAATCAATAAACCAATTTAAAAGTTAATATGCATGAGAATAAATATTATTTTTATTATCAATTGTATCAATTATAAATACTATTGAGAGAGTCCCATACTGTATTAGGGAAGTTATTAATTTTTTGTTGACTTGAGAGACTTTGCCTTAAATAATTTTTCATTATTTGATGAATTATTAACTTCTTAAGACACAAATGAGGAAATATTGTTCTTACAGTACAGGAGAAAAAAATAAAAGATAAAGATTCCGGAGCCATAGATACATGCCTCCAAATCGAGCATTTACAATAATTCAACTTATACGATCGTAGTAATGTGTCAATGTCCTCCCAACAAGCAAGAGCAAGTTGCCTTAATTTGCCCATGTGTTTGCTTGTATAGTAGCTTTCAAAATACGGAGTAAGATACACTAAAAAAAATGATATTTCCATAATCTTAGCTACAACCATTGAATTCTAAACTCTCCGTCATCGATCCAGGCATCTCCGCAATTCCATGGCAACGGCTGATTGGTCTAATCTCTCAACGGATCTCTTAGCTAAAATCGGCAAATGCCTGAAAACCCGATGGGATTTTATCCGTTTCCGATCAGTCTGCTCCTTCTGGAGAAGGTCATGTATTAATATTCCTAATAGCATCTTTCCTGATAAACTTCTTATCCATTCAAACAGCATTCCTACTACTTATCGTTGCCGCCTCTCCAGGTGGACCACATTCCTCATAAGCTCCCCAGAATATCGTCGCCAATGGTTAGTTGAAGAGAAAGAAGATGATATAGACGGTGGCAAAATTAAACTATATCATCCTCTAATCAATGATCAGGTTGTTTTCAAACACTTCCAGGACATTTTCTCAGCGTACTAGATTTGTCGAATTTCCATTTCACCCCCATTTCCCCCAAATTTTATATTCTTTCCCTCCATCTCGTCCCCTTTTTCTTTTTTTTTTATTTTCCTATCGACTTATCTTCTTCACCCTGCGGAAACTTTCTTTCTCAACTCGAGCAATCGATTACTTTTGGTTCATACTACGTTTACTATGGAGAGGTTTATGTACGAAGAATGTCTTGTTCGGTTTAACATTTTACAAATTGGACGAAACAAGAACAAAAATGGATTGAGATGCAGAGTTTAGATCAGGATGATCAGGTTTTGTTTCTAGGCAGGAATAGCACGTTTAACATGTTGGCTTCTGAATTGTCGTGGGAGGAAGGAAATTGCATTGTGTTCTTAGGAAGTATATTTTATGTTGATAAATTGGATACGGATGTTTATGTATATTTTTTAGAAGATAGTTCTATTAAGCAGTTAGAGAGTTTCTCAAGTTTGTCTTTGGAACCTCCTGATTGGATCATCGGGGCAGCGTGCTAGTGAGATGCAAACTTCCGATACAGTACTAGGCAATGTCGAGAGTTCATCAAGTCTTTGGAACCTCCTGATTGATGTTCATTTCTTTCGTTCAGGCCATCAAATTGCAATCTCAGGCTCATGTAATATATATATATATATGTACATCCTTGTTGAAATTGAAAGAGCCAATTTGAATCCGATTATGTTATTTGTAATGCATTAAGGTTTGTTGTAGTTCATTAGTAACAACAATCCAGCCAGTAAAATTGGTTTTTAATCACTTGAAGTAAAAGCTAATGAAAGATTGTAATGTTATTGGATTCTTGGGTAAGCCATTGCCATGTGAGATGAACTAGTATTAAAGAACGCTGCAGAGATTTATGATGATAACATCAGTAAGTCCATTTCTCGCTTGGGATTTTGAAACTTGGGAGATATCTTCGTCGTCCAAATTAGATGTTAATATAGGAAATTTCATTAATAAAACATATTTTTTAATTTATTTTTCAACATAATTGTGATTGTATAGACTAAAAACACTCTCATAAGGATATGTGGGTGAAGATGATGAAGTTGCGTGGGGAAGAGTATATAGAGACATGAGGTATGAAGGTGGTAGAGGGTATAATGAGAAAAAGTATAATTAATATTTCTTAAATTTGTCGAAAATTTGTATCTAATTTTAGACAAAAAAATTATGTTTATATTAGCATCTAATTTGGGACGGAAAAAATATATCCCTAGCAAACTTAAAACCTAATAATGGGAAAAAAGAAGCTAGAAGATTTTCAATTGGTAAGAAGACGTAAGTTCAAGGAATTACATTTTCCTTGCAAATTGCAATCCAAGAAGATAGTGAGGATCGATCAATTTCATAAATAAATGAATGCAGAAGGGTAGTAGGTTAGGTAAGTTGCATGTCCAACCAACCGCCATTAGTAATAAGCAATTAAATGAGACTACACGTCGTTCAATTGAAAGAGGTGAAAGTTTCACTCCACAGCTAACTGCTATATACTTATCGATAATCAAGTTAAAAAACATTACATATATAAAAGCAATTTACAAATTCACTTTACTGCAAAACCAGAGATGAACTAAAATGGTCGAGACCAGTAATATATAGAAGGACCCCACACACACAAACAAACGCCAGCAAGTTAAAAACAAAACAAAGCAAATTCCAGCCAGGAGGAGGACCAATGCAAAGTGATAGACAGAATAAATAGTTAATTTGACGTCGTTTTCTTTTTGGTACTCTAACTAATACTATTAAAACATTATGGAACAGATAAAATTTCAACATGCATATTCAGTTTCACAGCAAATGCCAAATTGAAGACACCAGTCTATCGTACTCGGCTCAAGTATCCTATGCTTGAAGAATATTCAGTTGAAAAGGATTTATTTCTTTTTCCTTTTCAGTTAATTATATTATTAAGCCATCTTTCTTCTGTTTCCTGCCACGCCATGGTACAGTTACATGCTTCAAGCTTTGGTAGATATTTCCCTGAATCACAGTCGTACACCATGTTAATTAATTAATTAACGAGACGGAAAAATGTTTCAACAGACATAATTTTAATTTTAATCTTATTTTGGGGAGGATACTTTTAAAAGTAAAAAGTTCAATAAATTCGATTCATAAAACCCTATCTATCCCTTCTCTGTTCTATCATCATAAAAATAAAACATTTTGTAGAATTTGGTGATTTTCATTAAAAACAAAACAACATTGACCCATTTTCAACCAGCTGTTTTTATCCCATAGTCTAATGTAAGAAGTTATCAGTTATCCCATTTTTAGATCAATAATCTAATCAACATGGAGAAATTAAACTTCCAAATAACAGTAAGGTTTAAGAGAAGAAAGTTTACCCAAAAGTGAGATTTGGCATGAGAGAGAGCTGAGAAGCCTCCAAACTCTTTTAATCCTTGAACTCATCTTCTTCTTCTTTCTTTCTTCATCATCATCATTAACATTCACATTTCCTTCTTCACTGATCTCATAATCATCACTATTAATACTAGTAGTCTCTCTGTCAGGAAATACATAGCTTCCCAACCTCTCTTTTATTCAAAGTCTTCCTCTTCCATGAACCAAAAATCCTTTTTCCTTCCAATTATGACCTCTCTTCAAATTCCCATCTATTTCAGGACTGAGAGGTTCCCTAAAAGATCCATAGCATTCACCACCACCCACCATTCTAAAAGAGGAAGACTGAAATCTCGAAGACTTGCCCAAGATAAGGACCTTCTAGAACACTGCTGGGTGATGGAAGTTTAGCTTGATCAAGTAAGAGCCTTGGAGGCAATTCCAAGCTTTTTGGAACAGAGTCGCCGCCATTAATGGAGGTTTTGCTGAAATCTGTAAAGGGGATCAGTGCAGTGCAAGGTTTAGGCTTTCCGGGCTCGTCTTCCCACCGGAATGGGATGGAGGCAGCGGCGTGGAGCGGTGGTGTTAACATTCCTGATCTTTCCGGCGACTTTATTATTGGTGGTGAATTCTTTAGTATTGTAAGTAATGGTAGCTTTCTAATGGAGCTTGTAAGCTCTTCTTCTTCAGAATCCATGATTATTAGTAATTGTGCTTTTTGGATAGAAGTAGATTTTTGTATCACAGATACAGGGAAGGAGAAAGAGGGAAAGACCAGTCCTTTATATGGAGACAGAAAAAGTAGGTCCAAATTATCAGTATTATAAGATTATATATCTATCTTAAGATAAAACAAACAATCAAAAAAAATTAAAAGCTTTAAGAGAAAGACTAGAGAGCAAAGTCAAAAGAAAACGTACATATATGCCTAGTTTTTATTTTCGCCTTCTATTGTAGGAAAACATCACCTGACCAAACATGTCCAGAAAAAATAATTAAATTTTAATCAAAATATATATATTTGGTTTAATGATAAATGAATGAACATAACAGAGATTTGTTTTGCGTCACATGCAATTATACAAAACATTAATTAAAAGCATTAATTAAAAAATAAACAAATTAAAACTACAACTATCTAACATTTTGCTTAAAAAAAATCTGTATCTAACATTTGGCCATTTGGATTAAAAGAAGTGGTAGCAGTTTTAAATAGGCAGTCTCATTGTTATAGTGGTGTTCAATTTTCCCTCTAATCAGGAAATAAAATAAAATAAATTGTGATCGAGGTGTGATTTTTTAACACAACGGACTCTTATTTTTACGGATCCATTTATCACAGTCAGAATTGTGGCATTGGATGCCAAATATTACATAATCAAGCGACTGTGCAGGTTACAAGACTTTGTTGGACAGATTCAATAAAAAGATATATATCTTGATACTAAAAATACTTTTCCTTACACTTTTGACACTCATCTTAGTGCGCACACGTTAGTTTGTTAGGTTTGGATAAAAATGCCTATGAAAAGAAAGTCGTCTCTCTTAATTTAGAGATCATTGCCGGGATTGGAAGTGGAGGCTAAGAAAACGCCGACGTCAACATAACTACAAATAGTCAAATAGAGACCATTGAGCATGCATCAGCAATGTCTCTAGCTAACTAACTTGCATTTATGTTGTAAGGAATTGGCTTACATAATCTGATTGATTTTCAGATATAAAGGTACGAACGCGTTTTACTATCGATGTCCTAGCTTAAACTTGTATGTAAGCCTCATATGTATAGAAAACTTAAAAAGTTGAATATATATATAAAAAAAAATGTGTATATATTATACCTTAACGCTTAATAAATTCATTCAACTAAAATGATTAACTAGTAATCAAAATGAGGAATGAATGAACATCAAAACCTGCCAAGTAGGTAAATTTTTTTCTCTATATATTAAAATAGAGCAATCTAAGGATAAAATGTTTAATGTATTAATGTAGTGAATTTATGAGATGATGCACATGTGGCATAAAATATCTTGAATTGTGATTTTATTTGCATTAAATTCAAAATAAAAATAATTAAAATATTAGATTTATTAATAATGACAAATGCAACTCATTAATCACTACGTCAAATACTACAGTAAGCCACTATCCTGCAAGATTACCCGTTAAAATAAGTTAGCTACATTTGTACTGTGGGTCAAAACTTTGCAGAGCTGTATAGTTATTTTTGCATTTAACACAGAGTAGGTTTAGAATTAGAACCGCGAAAAAATGACAGCACAAATCGACTATGTATGAATTAATTACGATTAATTACCAGTCCCCATTATGATTTATGGGTTGGAAATGTGTTAATTAAGAAACGGATTTAATGACTCCATTTTTGCGTAAACATTGCCTGGCCGATAATTGATTTCAGTAATCAAGCTAAAGCAGAAACATCACGTGATTGCCAAAGGACAATTGGTAATCACATGCATAAATAACTATATATCATTAAATCTAACTACGTACTATATGATATTTGTCTATTTGCATTTCATTATCAAATCCTGGAGTTGAATAAATTTCAAAAAAAAAATCTGGAGTTGAACTCTTTTCGTGTTCCAATTTATATTTGGAGTATTTACTACTGAATAGGTACCAAATATGTATGTACGCAAAATTGTTCAAATCAATCTCAAACGCTTTTTCCACCGCTATTGTTAGCCTTTGATGGTGTTAAGGTTTTTGGGGCCTCTTGTCAAGATTACGTCTCGCAGTTTATGTACTGAGCTCGTGTTGAGAAGAGTCAATCGGACCATCGAGCTTATGGACTCTCGTCGCTACGATTGGAGATCCTCGGTCGAGTTGTTGCTTCCCGGGCTTGTTCCGCATCTCTAAGCTTTACTTTGCCTTACGCACTTCCCCTCCTACCGCCTTTGTCTCGGCACGGACTTCCTTTGATTCGCACTTCGCTCTAGTTTGGAGCGTATTATTCGGCATCTGGGCGGCTGGGGTTTGGTGAGTGGCAATGGCGACTTGCTACATTTCCTTTCCATTTCGGAGGACTAGGTGTGTATGCCATTACGGATGTAACGTATTACGCCTTTATAGCCTCCCGTGCACGGTCATCGTGATCTACGGACCCGGCTTCTCCGGTCCGGCTGGGATCACGTCACCTCGGTTCCACCTTCGTTGCTGCTTTGGATGTGTTCAATGAGGTTACCGGTTACTGTATGCCATGTGACCCTAAGTGAGATCGTTGCCCCGAAACTTATGAAGAAATTGGCGTATATATATTTCACAAAGGTTGCCGCTTCTTCGGAATCGGGTTTCTCATTGACTCCTCGTCGGTTAGCTTTGTGGAAGTCTCGGCGAGAGCCCTACACCTCGGTCGGCTCCGTGCGGTCCCTATTGTTTGGGTTAGGGCAGACTATGAATGGCCGTACCTACAGGTGTGTATTGAGTTATCGATTAGGTGTGCCATTGTTCAGGGTGTCCTTGCCTTGTCCCCTTCGTTCCGGGGTTTTGAAGGTGACTCCTTTGGCGATCATGCAGTGTCATGCGCTGGTTCGTTGGCATCAAACATCGACATAACCTTGTTCATGACACTCTTTTGGACATTTGCTTTCGCGCGGGTATTTCTGGAAAGGAGGTGGATATCGGTTTGGTTGATGGTCATGACGGACCCCTACGCCCTAGGGACATCCTGCTCTATTCTTGGGATAGGGGGCTCGACGTGTGTGTTGATTTGAGTCGGGTCTTCTCCTTTGACCCGGTCCAGAATGAGCTGACTTTGTCCCTGGACGTGTGGTGGAGGAAGCCTGCTCGGCGCAAGTGTGTCAAGTACAAGAATTCGTGTACAGCGAAGGGTTATGGTTTTTTACCCTTCTCTTTCTCATCTTTAGGTGAATTGGAGGCGGGTGTTGTTACATTGCTCAAGCGGTTTCGGGAATTCTCCTTGACTCGGGATGTTGGGGCACGAGCCTCTATTCATATTTTCACTAGGATAGGTTTTGTCTATTGCTAAGGGAGTGGGCGCCGAGATAGTATCTCGGTTGCCTACTAACTTCATGTAATTATTAGTAATAATAATAATAATAATAATAATAATATCTCCAGTAGCATTTTTGGCGCTAGGAGGAAAATTACCATATCCATTTATCTCGGAATTGTATTGGGAGCACGCAAATATTTGGACTACGATAGGTAAAATACGCTATAGTTTTAATGTTTGAAATGAGGTAGGAGATAGCATCTGATTACTAATCTAATAATGTAATAGAAGAAAAAAATAATATCTTAATTTAAAATGGAAAGAGACGAGAGTGTGATGAGATAAAATGAAGAGATGAAAAAAAATTTGAGAGGGAAGAAGCTTTGAGAGAGTGAGAGTTTACGGTGAGAGAGATTGTTTTGAGAGAGTTATAAATTGAGATGAAACGAGAGAGACGTGAGGGAGAAAGACTTGCTTTCGGTGAGACGAGAGAGAGAGAGGTAGAGAAGGAAAGAGAGAGACGTGGGGAAGGAAGGCAATGGAGGGTACACGATATATGAGATCGGGTTCTATATACTCGGATTCTTATCTCGATGTAATCATGACTCACCGGGGATAAAGCAAGTGTCGAGGTCGTGTTAAAAAAATGCAAGTTCGGGTTCTTGGTCTACGATCATGATGCAGATCGAGATCATGGTTCACGAGTTTGTCTTTTCCAAATCATGTTCATGTTTCGAAGCACACGATTTTTGCTTTCTTATCTCCACCTCCATCCTCAATGTAATCCCTACGTAATCCACCCGATAGAAGACACTTGGCAAAAACAACAAAATTGGCTTTCAAGTTCGAAGAGCATGCTTCGCAAAATGTCGAGTTCCTGGTTCACGAGGATTTCGCCGTAAAGTCGTGTTTCGAGCTCAGCGACCATGCTATCTACAAAAGATTTAGTCAACGTTCTAGTACTAAGTTGCGTGTTTCTAAAACACGAGTTTGTGTGTTTAGTTATGCTTAATCATACGACAATCATGACACAATTAATGATAACATTCTTGGGAACCAAAACTTCGATTTTGTCTAATTAATTACTAATCCCAAAATTAACTCTTGAAGATCGAATTTTTAGTACTTCGTAATCCCACTTATTTTTCTCTACCAACACTCCAAAATATCCACATATTCTATCCAAATTTCAGAAAATATCATCAATTATGTAATTAATTCTTGATAGGTGTATCGATAACATCTCAATTTTCATAATTCGACACCTAGCTAGTCGACTCGCTCTACCCGCAAAAACGTGTGCTCCAAATAAGAGCTTAGAATGGGCGGCAATGATGAGTTTTTTAAATATCATTTTAGAAAGTGATTGTCAAGTACAAAAATGCAGCTTCTCTCTCCGCATGGAAATCTTTAGAGAAATCAAGCACAAGTGCATCTCAATATTTCAATTATGTCTAACTTAGTTTTGTTCATCGAGCAGGAAATACTCAGGCTCATATTCTAACTCATTTAATTTTAATTGTTAATTTCGTTTCAAAAGTAATAATGTTCCACAATAAATTTAATATTTTTGGATAATCATTTAGTTTTATGAAATAGTTTTTTAAATTTCAAAAAATAATTCTAAAATGCTTACAGTTGAAAAATTAATTTATGCATATAAGAGTTTGAGATTTTCTCATTCACCAAATATTGTCCAAAATCAACATAATCTCATAGTCCGTTCCCGACTTTGAGGGGTTCCATTATACCAACACCTTTTTTTATGTCAAACACCATGTTGGCCCGAAAATGGTTGCGATCATACTATCAGTCTATCATTAAATAAATTCATTACGCATAGAAAGTTGCTCTTTTGACTTTTTCATATGAAACATGTAGAACAAATATTATTTTATATATTATAATGAGATTCGAGTTTCGGCCTCCAGACGAATATTTTAATGCGTTACGTCTCAGTATTGATTTATTAAGCCTTAGAACAAAAGTTGGCAAAAAAATTATGTGCCAAATATATATATCTTAAAGACAGAATCAAAACAATAAAAGCTACTCTTTATTTGAAAATGACAGATTGGTTATAAAATAGAAAAGTTGAAGATCCACTAACTATGTAATTCTAGGAGAGATGTCATTTGTCAGATTCAAATTATGCTAATTTTATCGCGTTATGGAAATGAGACTAAGGGAAAATAATGCAATGAATAGACGGATATAAAAATTTGGCATCTACTTCTGTAAATGGAGCGGAATAATATAAATTTTTGCGGATGTATGTGGATATCTCTTGAATAAAATAGATAAATATTATTTTGATACGATAAAAATATTTATATCGATTTTATAATTTGTTATGTTATGTTTATTTTAAATATTTAATGTAACTACCTCAAATAAATATAGCTACCTTTAGCAATAAATGAAATAGTTTTAAATTGAAGGGGATTTTATTTCATCTTTTATATATTTAGTTTTAAATTTTTAAAAAAACCGATGAACAAAAAATCCATGAATATCAGTTATCCGACATGGATAGGAATTGATATTTTTATCTATCAAATCTTGGAGACAAAAAGCAGTGATTATTAAATAAAATACGGAGGTGGAATGAAAATGTATAATTAGAATGAACAAATTATAGTACCTAATTAGAGTTCAAACCACGCATCAAATTTCTGCAGGCTTTTCTTTTTTCTTGACATGATATGTGAATCGTCTTGATAATAAACAAAATGTCATAATAATTTTAAACTACAACTAAAGAATAAAAAATATGCCATAACATTATTATTAGTAGCAATTTAAATAAACTATAGATCAATATTAATAATATGGTCTAGAATATAAACCAAAAATTATAAATTAATTAAACCATGTATAAATTAACTTGGACGTCGCTATCTTTAGTTCCACATCAACAGATTTGGTGTCCGTTACACAGATTAAAATGGAAGAGGTAATCGAGGCTCGGGTTGGACAGTTAGGAGCACTAGAGGATACAATATTTCACTTCAAACATGTACAGCAAGCTATTGCTAGCTGCTCGATGAGGATGTGGAGTTGGCTCCGGACGCCCTTCAGTTTCGACTGTAAGAGATTAGATATTGAATGTCAACAGCTAATAAAGAACTTCAAACTGATGCTAGCTGCTCGATGAGATGTGAGTACTCATGTGGTTAGATTGAAGAAATTTAATATACATTTAATTATGTTAATAGTGGAAGAATAAAGTGTATGGGATAATTCTGTGAATTCTTGTTTCAACATTTCTTTTGCAACTTTTAGAACTGTGAAAACATCTTTGATGTTTTGTACTTCGTCAACTGGACATTCTTTATAAAAAATTGGTATAAAAAAAAAAACTTTTCTTTCTTTTTTCTTTTCTTTTTTCTTTTCTTTTTCTTTTATGATTTGAAACTTGTTCTCAATTTAATTGTTAGATAGATTTTCCAAATTAATTATTCATCATAATTATAAATTTTGTAAATTTTAAAAGAAAAATCGCTTTTCTGAAATTAATTATAATCGCCTTTTATGCCATGAAAAATATAAATCAGGCTATTATAATAAGAGCCAATAAACAAGTATGCATGATTGATGTGACCCATTATATATAACCAGCACAAATAATTAAACCTAATCATGGACGGTGAACTGTGATGCATACTAAAATGATTTGAGATATATTAATGGTTGTTGAGTGACTTGAGTCGATCATAACAAATATATATATATATAAACTAGTTTGTTTCTTTAATAATAAATAAAATAGCTAATTGATTCAAATAACTGATGTACTTTTAGTTAAAAACTATTTAACTAAAAATTACATTAATTACTAAAGATAAAAAAATTAATTCTTTAATGAATTAGTTTTTTTATGATACTTTGTGAATTGATTTGATCGAAAATTACAAATGTAATTTTTTAAAAATACATGTAAATATTTTGAAACGAAAGGACGGACGGGTGAACATTTCAGTAATCCGACCGGCAACGTGAAAATGCTGGTCGGACGACTTAATTAAGTGGATTAATTAAGTTAACCTTGGACCGGCAATGTCATTGCCGATCAAGGTATTTTTTTTTTTCCTTCTCTTTCCCTTCTTCTATTGGCTAGTGTTTTTTTTTTTTTTTTACAAGACCGCAATAGCATTGCGCATACGGAAGATCATAATTAAGCCTTAATCCGTGATTAGCAAGACCGGCAATCCCATTAAATGGTGTCCTATTTAAAAAAT
>JANIEQ010000210.1:0-12476 GCA_024708375.1 Oxalis stricta | reverse complement strand
ATTTATAAAAATTAAATAGGAGACAAAAATTTCAACTGAATATAAGTTATACGAAGGAAGTACCTCGAAGCATTATGCCTTCGATGGCTCCAGTACCCTATAAAAAATCAACAAAGATTTGCAAGTTCATGGGAAGTAGTTGGTTGAAGGGAATATATATAGTGTTTCGTTTCATTAATGTATACATGTAAAGTAAGACCACTTACGGTATTTTCAGTTAAGACATGATGGATATCATCATTTTTTCCATAGCCTGCTATGTTTTCCAGGCTCGTTAGGAGATTCTTGCTCAACAATTTTTCTCCCCATGTCTTGCAATAAGTCGTGCATCCGCAATCTTTCATTTTGAACAGTCAAAAGTGATCTCTCAATAAGAACACGTATACCAATTACCGGGTGAAAGTCAAAAGTACTCAAGATTTCTTATCACTTCTGTTTCTTCCATCGCCATTGAAGAAGCATGCAATGTCTAGAAAAATTCTTTTATCAGTTTCTTGGAGTCCATCAAAGCTTACTTTAAGAACATCAAATATCTTATCTAGAGAATCTCTTTTAAATCGGTTAATTGCACTTTTCCATTCATCTGCATCTTTGTTGCGCAAAAGGATCCCAAAACTTCAAGAGCCAAAGGAAGGCCATCAGCATATTCCACAACAAATTCACAAAGCTGCACTAAAATCTCTGTTGGGCTGTTCACTTTTGAAGGCTTTCAGACACAAAAGCTTTAGTGATTCATCAAAATTCAACAGCAGGGGCTTAAATATATTATCCATTTCAACTCCACACGTCAACAATAAATGTTCATCTCTACTTGTAATGATGATTCTGCTTCCCGGACCAAACCATTTGCAGTTTCCAGCCAAGTACCTCAAATGTTCACTTGTCATCCACATCATCAATCACAACAAGTACTTTCCGGCCACATAATCTGTCTCTGATCATGTTGGCTCCATCATGCTCATCCCATATACGAAGAGATTGTTCCATGAGGATCTGCGAAAGGAGCTGCTCTTGCACACAAGCTAAACTTTGTTTCTTTACTTTTTCACTGACATTGGCTAGGAAGCTTTTCCCTTCAAACTGAGTTGCAATAACCTCATATCCGAATCTTGCTAAAGTTGATTTGCCAATTCCACCCATTCCACATATCCCTACCATGTGGACATCATTTGAATCTAAGCACATTTTCTCCCGCAATTGCTTCCAATGGTCGAGGGCGAGTCTTGGCGCAACCGGTTAAGGTTGCTCCTTTGTGGCTCGATTCAAGGAACCCCCTCTTTACAAGCGGGAGCCTAGTGCACCGGGTTTGCCCTTTGTATTTTTTTAATTGCTCCAACGGTCATGGATCCCAACCAGGCCATCAAAACAAGTTGAACACGTGTATCTAAGTCTTAATTTCTTCTCTATCTCTTGAACGATTTCATCGATTACATCCGTTTCAGGCCTTAAGGAAAAAGAGAGATAACTATCAATTTGAAAACACCTTTTCGACCCAATTCAATGATATTAAATAAGTATAAAACAAACAAGCAATACATGACTTGATAAGCAAAATATCAGATATTTTCAAAAGCCAACTTGTTTGCTTATCAGATATCAAAATTCATTATCTTGATAAATACTTATCAAAATTTACCTAGTCCCAATTGACCATCCAGCGAGATGGGCCACTTTCAGTCAAGGCAGATTTCCACTTTGCAATATTTTCCATGGAGTTCTTCATGATGATGAACAAAGGCTTCTTCGAATTTCCGCTTTGTCTACACACGTCAGATGGATCAACGTCATAAAAGACAGGGTAAACAGTAAGCCCTGCTTTCTTCTGGCACTCGATTATCTCCGTGAGCTCGTCCAAACAACTAAGATGAAGAAGCAAAGGTGGTCGACAAAATGACAATGCAGCACCAGCAATCATGGATAGCAGTCAATTTGATTTCTGCACACATTTCGTTACCACCGACGCGCATTCACACCCAAGAATTACTCTTTTACCAAATCCACGAAAGTATGTTCAATGCGTGGGATTTCCAGTCACTAACGGAGTAAAATCTGTTGGGGAAATATCGAAATAACGAACAAAATAACAACCGGATATATGTATACAATCTCGAAGGCACGTGAACGCTTTCGCATTGAATCAACTCGGTGGTTCACCCCAAAACTATTCAATCGGATACAATCTGAGATTAGAGAATTTTCTCGTATGTTTATTGTTTGAGAAGAACCGGAAAAAAGTATGATCGGGAAGAAGAAAAACGTGACGAAACGCTCATTGGTCCTTGGCCTACAACACGCCTTTTAGGGCTTAATTTCCGTGGTTTCGAAAACATGACAAAATCAATCCCCTCGCCCGACCTCCGGCTCGAGAGCTCGCACTTGGACTCCAGCCGAGGCGCCGCCCCTTGGACTCGACTCTATGCGGGCGCGCGCCCTGACCCCCGTCCCTTAGGGGCTTCGCCCTAAGATCATAATAAATTCATATAAGCGTGCACTCCGACTCACCGTACTTATATGATGCTGCTTATTATGATTAAACCGATCAACCAAGTTAATCCAATTACACTAAAATATCCAACAAAATCCATGGGAATTGGATGTTAAGTAATGCCTCCACCACCTATGTTGTTTTTTACTAGTTTCAAGATATGAGTATTGTGCGAGTAAGCTTAAACTTAGAGGAATTTTGAGCTAAAAAAGTAGTCAAAGAGGATCTGAATAGAAAAAGCATGTCGAGCTAACCTTTGTATTTTTTATTTTAGGGTTCGATTAACCTTGTGTCAATTTACGTCGATTTTCGCTTATGTTGCAAACGGAAACACGACAATGTTTAATTGTTTTGAGCTGGTGTTTGGCCAACGAAGCTAACAAATATAAAGCAACAAAATTAGGCCGCTTTGACTTTTCTTCTTCCTCTTGTTCTAAGACGCTGTGCAGCGTTCTCAGACAAACACTTTTGTTGCTCAAAGTGAACTCACCACATCCTACACCAGTTTTTGCTGCAAAAGAGGATTATTGCTTCACGGTCTTTTGAGATTGATGATTACCATGGATTTGGTATGGTTCCATTGGCAGACCTGTGAGTATACCTTCTTGATGTCTATTTGACTGCTTTTACAACTCATTACATTGCAGCTAATCATTTTATTTCTCCTTTATCAATCTTGGATTATTATTTTATGAAACTCAAGGTTTCAACACAAGACTGCTGCTGAGGATGTACACTTCACGTCTCACCTTCTCATTTTGAATCGGACTCTGATGCTGATGACAACGATGATGAACAAGAGGATAATTCAAATGAGGAAGTTTCGGAAGACTCCACAAGCAATGTGCTTACAAATGACGCTGATGAAAACTCCAGCGATTCTGTGGAGAAGAAATCTTCTAGAGACCATGACTTAGAGCATTCTGCAGGATTTGGGGAATGATCCTACAATGCTGGAAATGATCATGGTGAGAAAGATGTTAAAGTCGGAGTTGAGGTTTGTGTTACTTTAGTAACACCTAATTTTGTACTGTTATTCTCAATTGTTTGGTTAATGCTTTTTCCAATAGTAGTTACTCCATTTTTCTTTCATTCACTCCTTTCAGGTATTCAATACATATGGTGTGATGGGTAATGCTGCGTTGCTTCATAGATATGGATTCACAGAGCCAGGATAATCGATTTAGCATGGTCAATATTGATTTGGAGCTCGGTACTTTCGAATGGAGTTCATCTCTATTTTCAAATCGGTACAGTAGAGCAAGGCTTTCTTTATGGAAAAGATTGGATTACTCAGGGTTCGTCAGCCAGAACTCAGACTATTTTAAGATCTCATATGATGGGGAGCCAGAAATGGAGTTGCTAATTCTATTATACATTCTTTACCAACCGGAAGATGCATTTCGTAAGTTGGACCTTTCTGTATCAACTACACACAATCATAATGGAGACATTTCCATGATTCTACTATGTAATAAGAACAAGGTTGCATCAGAGAAGGTTTCGGAAATGAGTAAGGACCTGTTACTAACAGAAAATGTCTGTAATGCACTTTTGTCACTTGCTGATAAGAGGGAGAGTTTATATGGTTCGAACTCAATAGAAGATGATATTGAAGCTTCGAAGAGTTGTTCCGTGAAAGATAGAAAGATGTACCATTCATTGGCCTTGCGTGTGAGTGAAAGGGAGATACTTCAAAGATGAGAGCTTATGCTACTTCTTCCATGCTGTCATATGGAAGTACCAAGCGTAAGAATAAGAGATTGAAGAAAGCCAATGATTCTTAGCTTATTCACTTCATTTTTTTACTTGTTCTGTTCTACAGTTTCCGGATTTTCAAGCTCAAAGCATCTCAATTCATGTAGGCAATGATCCATTTAGTTCCAATTTTGAGGGTTATAAGATTCAAGGTTATAACTTTTCTTCGAACATTTTGGTTTAGCTTGAATATTATCATTTTGAATCGACTTGATTGAACTTTGAATGAATTCTTTATTCATTTTGCTTCAGTGATCAATTTTTTTTAATGCCCAACCAATTGAGTTGATTTCATGTCATTCCGATGGAGGAAATGCCTAACCAATTGGGCCACGCTCTAGTTGGCAATTTTCTTCTTCTTGTTTTTTTTTTAATGTTGATAGCGGCAGTAGTTACTAAACATATTCTGTCATTAAAAGATTTTCTTGGAGGTCAAGATGTGATTCGAACTTCACATATGGACAAAACATGTGGAGACACTGAAAAACAATATTAAAAAGAGAGTTGTTAGCACTGTTTCTTCAATAATTCTTTTCCTTCCCCTTCAAGTGAGTTATGACAGTTGATTTATGTCTAGAATAAAAAACTAATGGGAAAGATAAGAGAAATATTTGTGTTATCGTATTTTATACATGTAACTATTATTTGATTTATGATATGGCATGTGATCTACACATTGCTCTTGGACTTAAACGTGATGATTCATATAGCCGACTCTCACTCGGTGGAATAGAGGCTGGTTGTTGTTGTTGTTGTTTGAAAGATAAGAGAAACTTTCTTCATTTCGCATGGATCACCATCCTTGTCAATCAATGCATCATTGCCTATGAGACCTTTCTTACAGTCATGGAAAGAGAAATGTCTTCTCGGAGAAACCCAATGCGATTCTCATCATTTCAGGCCACTGGGAGACCTCTGTCCCCACCGTCAACGTCGTTGATCGCAACGAAATCATTTACGACATCGGCAACTTCCCCGATCAAATTCGTCTGGTACTAGTTTTTTTTGCCAAGTCAAACTACTCTCTCTATCTCTCTAGTCTAACAGGGTCATAAAATTAAAACTTGACTTTAAGCTTGACTTCAACTATGCGGATCTTTTCATTTACTACTGATCTAACTATGCAACTCTGGAAGTATCATGGATTTCATGTTCCTTCCTCTGTTCTTGGTGATGAAAGTTTGGCTGACCAAATCCAGGAAATGTATATCGCCCAAAATGTTTTTTTAAATGTTGTGATGATTCGTTCTCCAATGCATGCCAGCTAAAATATCCAGCACCAGGAGCTCCTGAATTGGCAAGGAAAGTCAAGAATCTTCTCTTGGCTTCAGGATTTGACCGCGTTGACGAAGATAGACAGCGTGGGCTTGATCATGGAGCATGGATTCCTCTCTTCCTCATGTACCCTGACGCCGATATCCCAGTTTGCCAGTTGTCCCTTCAGCCGGAAGAGGATGGGACGCACCATTATAAGATGGGAAAGGCATTGGCTTCTCTCAAGGAAGAAGGCGTCCTTATAATTGGTTCAGGAGCATCTACACACAATTTGGAGGTTCTTTTGAGTGGTGACAGATTCAATTGCTCCTTGGGCGGAAGAGTTTGATGACTGGATCAGAGATGCTTTGCTACATGGGAGATATGAAGATGTCAATCATTTCTACACGAAAGCGCCCTCACGGAAAGATGGCTCATCCCACGCCTGAGCATTTTTATCCGTCTGCACGTGGCGATGGGTGCAGCTGGGGAGAATGCTAAGGCTAAACTAATTCACCATAGCTGGCATCTTGGTGCTTTCTCATACGCTTCTTACTCTTTAACTGTCCAAAACGGATTAGCATCGTCTTCTTGTCTTTGATATAATGACGTGCAAGTAATAAGTAGTAATGGTTTCATGAATGTGTATTCCTTTTCTGGGTTTTGTATTACTATGAGTTTGTAATCTCCAAATTCTTTTTCTAATTATGAGTGAGAATTATCTCAAAAGCTACGTGTAATCATCAAAACAGTAGACGTGCATCGAAAGAAAACCAATTGAAATACAAAGATGTGACTATTTGTTTGTATACATTTGTTTCTGGTCATACATGTAAAAATCTAAACACTGACAAAACACCTACCAAGCGAGTGTGAAGGAAAGCACAAAATAAAAGTCTGTATATTCGTCTTCATTCTGGATCTAAAATTCAGTGTCGAAGCAACGCATCACGATCTTTGAAACCATGGTCCTTGCGAAAGGAACATAGCTCAAACTATACCTGTAAATCAAAGAAAAGGAAGAAAGAGGCCATCACATACAAAGAAAAGAAGGACAACAGTTGTGCATTTGAAGTTCATCCACTCATCAAGAAAATTGAAATTGTACACCAACAAAGTTCAAATGGGGCTAGAATGAAACGTGGTCATGGAATTAAAATGGTATGCATAATGACAAATTTATAGGAGATTTCACATACCAAACCAAGGCTCCAAAACTCCAACATAATTGCCAACAGAGTCAATAGCTTGTTATGAACCTGAGGTGAAGTACAATGGAAGATTTGAAACTAGAGAAAGATATGATGGGGGCATTAACGGCAAACAAAAGGATCTATAGAGTAACTTACATAGAAGAGCACAAAACAAGGCAATTATCATACTAGCAAGAAACATGGCTGTCGCATAGATTCGAACAGGATCAAGCATCATAGTCACCTGCCTTTTTGGTCCTATGAGGAATGCTGTGCTGTCATTAAAAGAAAGAGCTTGGACTTAGAACCAAAAATAACCAAGCTAGCACAAGAAAATATGGAGGCAGTTATAAACTGATATATCTATTTTGATCAATGATTTGAATTGAACTTTGTTAAGTCGTTTCTCCCATATGAATATCTAGATGGTTGAGAACTGAAGTCAATGTAAAATTTAGAAAACAGACATAATTATTCGTAATGTAAGCCCTACAAACAAGTTTTACCTACAATGTACGCATATTTAAAGTATTAAAACAAAGTAAAATCAGCAAAGAAACAAAGTTAAACACAAACCTTCCAAGTGAAAGCAAATTGCCAAATGTGAAAGTGATACCAAACTTGATTGGATGGAAGAACACCAGCAGAGACTGTTAACAAGCAATGAAAATGACAGACGAATCAGTACTTATTAAGGGTTTCAAAGCCTCCATATGTCTCCAGTTTATGTTTGCGAAATCGATCGTTTTTGAGTGGAACTATTTATCTTAATTTTAGAACTTACCAGAAGTGTGCAAGCTAAGCCGGTAACAAAGCATATTGCAAAACCATACAGTCTCTGTTACATGAAAAAGCATAAGAAACATGAGGAGCTGGCAGTTAAAAGATGGAGTCAATTACGTCGTCAAGACTTGCAAGCATATATACTCTTGCCTTTACTAATTACATTGATTCTACAACAACAACAAAACAAAAAGCCCTCAGTTGACTCTACAACGAGAAGGCTATTACCCACACTCTTCCATGCACGAATTCGTCTAACCAGCTCAAACTTCATGATAATGAAAACTACAAATACACAAATATCAATATGACATCACAGCCAGCTAATTATGGCCAGTCAAGAAGTCCATTGCAAATCGACCTTTTCACAGGCATTACAATTAGCTAATTACAAAGAAGAAATTAAAACCCAATTGTATACTACATTACGCAAGAGTAGTAAGAGCATCAAATTATATTTTTGCGAGACGAAAAACGAAATCAACAACAAAGGTTGAAGAAAGGCGAGACCTGTTTAGTTGATAAAGTACAATCGCGATTGAAATCATCCATGAATGAGAAAGGGTTTCCATCTTCCAATTCTGCAGCTTGTTCTTCTTCAACCTCCATACCCACTAGCATTTTCATCTTCTCAACAGCTTGGTTTACTTTATCCATTTTGTAATTCTTATTTCCTCACTGTTTCTTTTTCCCGAGAAACAAACAACAAATGAAAATCAAATCGAGCTCTAATGGAAGACCATCAATTACTGTTAAACTAGATCTATGGCGAATTGAACAGTTGAAACTTCAAAGCAACAGATGATCTAACGAGATTTATCAAAGCTCCAACGAATAGTGACGTACTACTGACATTACTAAAAGTATTTATTTTTTTGTAAACGAATCAACCCTCAAACTATATTGGAAAGTTCAATTAAGCCCCTATTAAATTGGAAGCAGGAACTTACCTGCCACGTTGCTTCAAAACGTATCAATAACTTATGTGGTAAGTAATGTACGAATAGCTTTCCAGAAAGGACTTGTAAAGAAAGTAGTAACCAGACTTCTTTCTAAGAAAGACTTGTAAAGAGAAAATGGCCCATCCCATATATAAAAGGCTCACGCCATTTTCATGTTCGTCACTTCATTCTATACTACTAGACAACACGCAAATATTCAGTTCACTATTATCAACAAAGAAAAGAAAAAAGTCTTCAGTTCTTCACTCAATACTTCACTATCATCAGCTCAGTTCCTCAGTTTCGACTTTCGCACTGGTTGCTGACGATAAGCTAATTTAAGTGTATAGCTATCTATTTCTTATTTACATACATTCGATCGTGTATTATAAGCTAATGTCTGTTTGAGTATGTCAACAGATTAGGATATTGCCAAACCGATTCTATGAATCTATCTATGCCACATTGTCCTTTTGTTGTACTCCCTCCGTCCCAAAATACTTGTCACTTTCTAAATGCATTTTGCAGGGGAAATATGACATATAATTTGTGATGGAGGTAGTAGTTAATAGTCTAGATATGAAATTACGATGAGAATTAACAGAAGATTCTATGAACCCTGCACTTATATTTAAATTACTGAATTTTAAGGTTCTCTCTCTGATTGTTTCGTGCTAACTTTACAATATAATGAAATTCTACTTCAAATGATAACTGAGCAGATGTGTTCGAGCAAGGGAGGTGCCGACAAGAGGCAAAATGAGGAGGACGTCTCAATCGAGCAGCTGAATTGTGGCATGACGGAGATGAGCTTGAATTCTACATCAGTTGGTGCTGGATGGAAGGTTTTTTCCATCAAGTCCAAGAACAGAAATGGAAACACTTCACAAGCATGTGGAAGGGGTTCTGGGAATAACAACCAGGGAGCTAGAAATTATAAGACATGTGCTGGTAGAGGAAATGCTGGGCCTCATTCTTCCTGTGTGGTTTCTGACGGTTACAAATGTATGGGCCCACATACGGCAGTTCGCCCGACCTTTCGAACACGGATGGAAATGGAATTGGCGTGCTAGAGGTGGGAGGATTCATACTAATGATGATTATGATGCTGAAAAGAATGATATTGAGGATGCCAAGCATGATCCTGAGGATGATTATTCTGATATTTTCGACGATAGTGTCAGTGATAATGATTCGGATGCTAGCCAGAAAAGCCATGATACTAGGAAACAGGACAAGTGGTTTAAGAAATTCTTTCAGACCTTGGATGTATTGTCCTTTGAGGAGATTAATGATCCTGAAAGGAAATGGCACTGTCCGGCTTGTCGCGGTGTCCCACGTGAAATCGCTTGGTACAGCCTGCAGCCGTTGATAAATCATGCAAAAATGAAAGGATCGCGAAGGATTAAACTACACCGTCAACTTGCAGAAATTTTGGATGAGGAACTGAAGAGAAGGGGAAGTTCCATGGTCCCAGGTGGTGAAACCTTTGGTCAGTGGAAAGGTGCTGAGGAAAAAGATCATGGGATTGTTTGGCCACCAGTTGTCATGGTTATGAACACACAGCTTGATCAGGACGAGAATGACAAGGTAGAGTTTTTTATGTTTGTCGTGGGAAATCTATTATTTTGTTGTTTAAATAAGAATTTGTGATCTTGATTTTTTACTTTCATTTCATTTCCAGTGGACCGGAATGAGAAATAATGAGCTTCATGGATACTTCACTTCATTTGCTGGCATCAAGAAAGCAAGTCACTCTTATGGCCCACAAGGGCATCGTGGGATAAGTGTCCTGATCTTTGAAGAATCGGCAAAGGGTTACTTGGAGGCTGAGCGTCTGGATAAGCATTATGCAGCGTGAAGGAAGAGGCAGAGACGCTTGGGATTGCCACCCTGTCAAGTTTCACGATGATGGGAAGCGCCGACTCTTTGCTTTCATGGCAAGTAAAGAAGATCTGGATCTTTTCAACCGGCATTGCAATGGTACTCTGCCTTCTCCTCACCCTTCTTATTCTACTAAACTCTTATTAGCTTAATATAATCTTAAAATAGTTATATTTTTTCTATGATGTATAATTTAATTAGCCAAGACAAGTCTGAAGTTCGAAATGAGATCCTACCAAGAGATGGTTGTGAAGGCAGTCAGAAAGATGAGTGAGGAAAACCAACTGCTTGGATGGTATAAGGCTGCTGTTCATAAAGAACAAAAGCATGCAAAAACTCTTCAAGAATCCATTGAGTATTTTGAGTCAGAAGCTGCGACAGAGAATGGAGGAGAACCTTATAGTTAGGCAGAGAACAAGAATGCATTATAATCAGGCCAAGGAAGAGGTGATATCCTTTTATTATAACCCCCGACTTTAAGTTTTTAAGTACTACTATTATTTTGTGGTTGTTGGATGTTTTGCTTTACAACTGACGATTGACAGTGTCTTTAATCGTTCTTAAGATGGATTATCTGGAGAATAAATTTCAAAGAGCAAATCGAGCAAATCCTAGAAGCAACAAATGCGAAGGAAAAGGAAGTCGAGATGCTCCAGCAACGAGAGCTTGAGAGGGTCGAGCTGTCCAATGCAAATAGTACGATTGCTCAAGTTAGTAAAGAGAAAAAAAAACAAAACACTTTCTCCTTTTGTTTACATATTCATCATTTTGTTTACTAAACATCCTCCTTTTCTTTTTGGGGGAACTGTAGGGGCTGAAGAAATGAAAGAATTCATTGAGCTTCAAGGTACAGAGATAGATGAGTGCATCGCTGAGAAAGACAATGTGATAAGATTACATGAAGAGAACATGGCTGCTGCGAGGAAGAAGCATCGGGAAGAAGAGGTAGCGTTGGAGATGACTTGCACACTCAAACCTGACTAGGCTCATGGGCAAATACAAACCTAATAATGATTGAGAGGATGTATCAGTTCTCTGAGACATTAGGGTACATCAAATCAGGAATGATACTACTCTTTCCGTCTCAATATCAAAATACATGATATTTTGCTATTACTATTTTATGTTTATTTATAATAGGCTATGTTACCATGACATTTCTATTCTCGACTAAGGAAATAAAGATGATCAGTTAAGATTTAGAAACACTTTATTTAAGTGCAAAACGTAGATTTCACTTCCAAAAAGAATAGATAACGTATTGGCCAAGTTTCTTTAACAGCAGTACTCACAAAACAAATAATGATTCTAATAAAAATTCATGTATCATCTATGTTACATCTACCCTACCAAAGAATGCGTAAAACACAGTTCGATAACAAAACTTAGGGCATTATCAAATGATACATCGAAAATACTTCTCTAGCCTACCAGAAATACTGGTTGTCCTTTCGACAAAAGCACGAAAACTATAAATTAAGAAAACATAAGGGAAGAAAAAGGCCTTCTTCATCATCTGAGTCTGCCACAGCTCAGTTGGTTTTCTTGTCGCCTCCGTCCGTTATATGTATCGGTAGTAACCTGATCATCTTCACCACCAAATCCGAATTCGTTCACACGTTTCTTGTCGACAGGGTAAACCCACCTTTGATATAGATATATCAAAAATATAACATCTGCAATGAGAGGAAATTTCAGTCAGAACCAACCAGATGTGGATTATATAGGACGACTAAATCGGGATTGCAATCACAAATCGGATGAATTAAAATGTAAGGAGTTTAATAGGTATTTATTTATATTTATAATTCTCACCATCACGGAAGACAGAAAGTCGATGAAGCCATGGCATCTTTATGACGAAAGCAAAGAGATCATCAATAATGGTATTAAGGAATTTGTACGTCATCTGTCTCCAAGGCATATGAGCCACAGACTTAAGTTTATAGTTGATGAACAGTTGGGGACACATCAGAATGAAACCTACAACAATAAAATAGTGAAGTGAAAAACTTAGATCATACTACAAGGAATATGCTTGCTGGATACTTTTGTCTTCCCCAACAAAAAAGGACCAAACATCTGAAATTAAATAAAATGAATGGACTAGAATACTTACCGAACATGTAGACACAACTTGTCAGAGAAGAGAGAATCCAAGAATACCAGCTCTTGTGG
>JANIEQ010000205.1:0-11567 GCA_024708375.1 Oxalis stricta | reverse complement strand
TGTTCTCGAAGATCGATTTAAGGTCGGCTATCACCGGATGATGATCAAGAAAGAAGATGTTCCTAAGACCGCTTTCAGGACTCGATATGGACATTACGAATTCTTAGTGATGTCATTCGGGTTGACTAATGCTCCAGCATATTTCATGGATCTAATGAATCGAGTGTTCAAGAAATACCTGGACAAGTTCTGTGATCATTTTCATTGATGACATCATGATATATTCCAAGTCCGAAGAGGAACATGCGGAACATTTGCGCATTGGCACTCGCAGACGCTAAGGGAGAACTAGTTGTATGCCAAGTTTAAGAAGTGTGAGTTTTGGATTAACCGAGTAATATTTCTTGGGCACGTGGTGTCTAAGGAAGGAATCTATGTCGATCCCAAGAAGATTGAAGCGATCAATAATTGAGTAACTCAAAGACTCCAAATGAAGTGAGAAGTTTTCTTGGTTTAGCAGGATACTACCGACGATTCGTGGAGAACTTCTCAATTATTGCAAAGCACCAATGATAGCTTTGACACGAAAGAATGAGAAGTTTATTTGGACGGAGAAATGTGAGAAGAGTTTTCAAGAGCTAAAGGCGAGATTGACGTCCGCTCCAATACTTACACTTCCAGTAGGGTAGTGGAGGATTTGTGGTATATAGCGATGCTTCGGAGGAAAGGTCTTGATGCAGTACTAATGCAGAATGATAAAGTCATCGCTTATGCTTCTAGACAAGCTTAAGGAAGCATGAGGTGAATTATCCCAACCCATGACTTGGAGTTGGCAGATTATAGTATTCGCACTTAAGATATGGAGGCATTATCTATACGGTGAGACTTGTCATATTTTCACCGACCACAAGAGCTCGAAGTATTTGTTGACACGAAGGAGCTTAACATGAGACAACATCGATGGTTAGAGTTGCCGAAGGATTATGATTTAATCATCTGATTATCATCCAGAAAGGCAAACGTAGTAGCAGATGCTTTGAGCCGGAAGGTGGGAGAAGCGCAATTGTCTCATTTGACAGCTACTCCAATATCGTTGTTGATGGAACTAAGGAGTACAGGGACGTACCTCGGAACCAATGAGATAGGTGCTTTGTTGGCTACTTTCAGAGTGAGGCCAACCTTACTATCGGAGATAAGCTCAACTCAAGACCAAGATCCCATGTTTGAAGGGATTAAGAAAGGGATACGTGACGGAAAGATCACTCAATTTTCTCTTAGCAATGACGGAGTTCTCATGTATGGAACCCAATTGTGTGTTCCTAGTGTTAGTAATCTTCGAAACTAGATAATGGAGGAGGCGCATAGTTCAGCCTTACGCTATGCATCCGGAAGCACCAAGATGTACAAGACCATCATGCAAAGTTATTAGTAGCCTGGAATGAAGCGGAGTATAACAGAGTTCGTATCACGATGTTTAACTTGTCAACAGATCAAGAGCGGAATATCGTTGTCCAAACAGAACTCTCCAATCACTTCCTATTCCCGTATGGAAGTGAGAAGATATTACCATGGACTTCGTGTTGGGATTACCTCGCACTAGGAAAGGTAATGACGAAGTGTGGGTAATTGTGGACCGTCTAACTAAGTCGGCACAATTCATACCCATGAAGACAACTATTGATGTAAAACAACTAGTTAAGTTGTACGTCAATGAAGTTGTCGACCAGGTAAGATATTGGTGATGCATTATAGAATAATATTTTTAAATATTATTGTGGGTAGAATCTGAATATATATAAGGGAGGGAAAAATCCTTCCTATAATTAACGGTCTACTCACGAGATTTTATATCTCATAAACGTTGAATTAAATTTTTGTTACGAGGTAGTGAATAGTTGGGAAGTTCAGTGTGGACTAGTAGAATAAGATCTAATACGGAGATCGAGGTAGATTACTCCACAACCTCGAAGCAGAGCATAGTATTTATCTTCATTAAATAACCCATTTGGGAGGCACTTGTGTCGAAGTATGTCTTAGACTTAGCTATTATTATTATTATTTGGTACATTATTATTATTATAAGCTTATATGTAATTGAAAAACTAAATTATGTTATAATACATTATGGAGGACGATAAAACTCGAATAAAGATTTATTTGTTAAATTGATAAGTATTAAAAACGAAACCCCGACGCACCTCGAGTGATCTCCCGTCTTTGGAGGGAAATCACGAGGGGCTGCCATAAAGACCATCATATCTAACCAAACCAACACCTTTACAAAACCCTAACGAAAACTCGACATTTAACCCGGTCGGTATGGGCGGCACATGGTCCCTAGATCCAGTCTAGGAACAAGTCCTCTTGCCCTCAATGTGACAACGACGACAAAATCACCATACCCTCAATAATAGCAGACCTAACAATCGATAGTCCAATATAATCGATTTATGTTCATAACCTTCACATGTGTCTACAAAACTCTAAATCCATTTCACAACCCATTTTACTAAAGAATTCTTAAACCCGATTCTCGTAAAACTAACCATTGACTCCTATAACAAACTAATTTCTCAAACACATCATTTCCAACAATATTTATATATACATATATATTATATTAATACCAACCAAGGGCATACGTTTTATTAGTAAACCGTTATATTATTATATGTCGTAGTCGATACTTACCTCCTTCCAAGCACAATGATAATTACAGCGTTAGAACGACTCAAGCCCGATCACTCGCTCGATCATCGTCGTCAAAGTATAAGCTGCATTTCACTTAATTGAGAGGATTCGACTAAATTATTTCCTCCTAGCTGCTCTCACAATCGATCACTTCTTTGATCAATCAAACCCTCGTTTTCTTTTTCTGCAAACCTACAATCCTTCCTCTAATCTCTCTCTGATTTTTCCCATGATTTTTTTCTCTTTATTTTCTTTCTCTCGTTACGATTTCTCTCTTTTTTATTTTCTTTTTCTTTTAATGAATAGCTTCCATCGTATGGTGGAAGTAGACATGGTCATGGGCCAGTTTGGTCCAGGTCTGAGATCCCGACCCTGTCGGGTCCCGTTAAAAAAAAATTTGAAATAGCTTTGATCGATTTTTATAAAAATACAGGTTATATATAAATAAGTGTGCATTTGTGTTAAGTGAGTAGAAGTGAGGCTTAGCTAACTAGAGAGTGTTAGTTATAGTCAAATATGAGTGATTAATTAAGAGTGATTTTTGAATGTCTATTGTCAAGACTAATAGATAATTATAATATTCTAAATATACATCGATAATATACTCGAATTTTCGCGATCTCAACATATATATTCATTACGATTGGTTTAGAATTTTAACATCAGAAATCAGAATATTAGTATGAGCTTCCAATGAAAAAGGATCGATATTAAAATATTGATAATTAAAACCAACTTCACATGTGATGATATTAATTATACATTTACAAAAGCCAACTCATAAAATCATGCTAAAAGACATATTTCCTTTAAAGACATACACAATCTTGTAATAGGAAATTGAATGATAAATATATTTTTAACTGTTTTACCAGACAGTCTTACTTTTGATTTTGACCCATAATTATTCTGTATGTATAATAAGTAAACCCAGAATTGTAACTTGCCGGTCTTTTGATGGAGATGATCAATTAAAGTCTCAAATTGAAAGGAAATCATAGTGAGTCATCCGTGGAGAAGGAACACATAGAAGATCTATTGCCCTTGGAGCAGTAATTCCTTTCTTTTCAGACATGTCGAGAACTTCAAGTTTATTTCCATTGTCATCTACCGCCTTGTAATCAAAACACTGAATCAAGGCAGCTAATGTTGTGTAGACTTCTTGCATCGCTAAAGGAATCGCGACACAAACTCGCCGTCCGGTACCAAACGGCAAGTATTGAAAATTTTGACCCTTAACATCAACATTACCCGAAATTATCGGATTTCATAAAACCTATCAGGATTAAACTCCATAGGATTTTCCCAATTCTTGGGATCCCTTCCCATTGACCATGCGTTCACCAAGGAGGAGGGTATCGATAGGGATCTTGTAACCGTTGATTTCGCATGGCTCTACGGCTTTTCGCAAGAGCATTGGAATTGGAGGGTGAAGCCTAAATGTTTCCTTGACGATTGCTTGAATGAATGGAAGATTTTGACAATCAGATTCTTCAACCAACCTGTCTTTTCCGACAACGTCTTCAATCTCTTGTTGTGCTCTCTTAAGCAGTTTTGGTTGTCTCATTAGTTCTACCAATGCCCATTCAATTGCAACTGCCGCCGAATCAGTGCCAGCCGTGAAGAAGTCCTGAAATCAATTTGATCAAATTATTTAATTGAGTAATTATTCAAAATTATTTGGTTTTCAATATATGTTCAAATACATTTTATCTCATAAATCAGATGCAAATGTTTCAATATAAACTTGCATGTAAAGAATTTATATCTATTTTGAGACTATTATGTTATTCCTAAAATCATACGATACGTGAGTTATTCATATTAACAGTATTGATTAATAAGTGGTTAATATATTATGGAAAAAATTAAAATTCATTATACTATGTAAACAGAAAAATATATTGAGATAAGAGTGAATTTACTAACCAAAATCACGCCCTTGAGTTCATTTTTTGTCAACTTAATGTCGGAATTTTCATCGTCATGAAGATCAAGCAACATCTCAAGAAAATCCTTCACTCCATTATGATCATCTCCTTTAACAAGCTCTCCATCTTTTCTCTTCCTCCTCAGCTCTTCACGTTCTGCGATGATCCGATCTACCATTCCGTGGAAAAGCTTGTGAACCCTCTTATACCTCCTGGAAAATCCAAAGTCAAGATACTTGAAAAGTCGGAACAAGATTGGCTACATTCGTCTCTGCGAAAACTCGATTCGTGTCTCGGACTATTGTCCAAGCCTCCTCGGGCAAGCCATGCATATCGGTAGGACGAAATACTCCACATCATTTGAGCTATAATGTTGTTAGTTAGCTTTATTAGTTCATGAGTCACGTTAACTTGCTCTCCAAGTTTAGATTTCTCATGAATTACTTGAAGAAAGTGTTTCAACTCTTTGGTCCTAAGTGGCTCGAGCTGACTAATAGTTTGTGTTCCCAGAAGCTTAAATATGCTGAACTTTCTCATCCCTTTCACGAAATTTCCGAAAGGCGAGAATGCGAAAGAAGAGTTATTTGAAATATATTGAATGGAATGGAAGGCGTGTCGGGCTGAGAATGAGGATTCGTTTGTTTTGAGAAATTCTTTGGCAAGTTCAGGAGTGTTTACATGCAAAGCTTGAAGCGAACCCATTTGCATCGAAATCATAGGTCCGTAGCGAAATGATAGCTTGTGAAGAACATTGGTGAGGTATGGGATTGAAAAGAAGAAGATGGAGGTTTCCGATAATCGGCAAACGTAGAGGTCCCGGAGGTCGGTTTCTAGATTTGAACAAATCAAGAATCACGTATGAGACAATGAGAAAAAGTAAAAACCCTAGGATTTCGATCACCATGGTGAAATTCAATTACTTGACGAGTAGGAAAATTGGTTGTAATGGTGTGGTGGTGAAAGAGATGCATCTAATTAGCTTTATATAGATGCACTATAATGGCTTTTCTTACTTTCCTTCCGTATTTCATTTTAGAGCGCATCATATCTTGTTAAGATGTTCATTTTTTGTTTTTCAATTCGATCAAGATTCACGAGGCGGAAATATTATAGCACTTAAAATGCGTCAGTATTAATTAAAACAAATTAATAATACAATGGTGTATCAGTACTAGTAGTATTACATAATATTTAATTACATGTGGAAAGTGAGACAAGAGTTGAATATTGGAGAGGATAAGGAAAATACATTTTATATTATAGCACCAAACATGCAGTACTTGAATTGATTCAACAAGAAAGAACTTAGAAACCAGAGATCTGAATATCAGGATTAGAGAAATGTAATACATTGCCACTTGGCTCTCCCCAATACTAATTGATATCAAATCAATTGAAAATATCTCGTGAATTTGAAAATATGTATTTCATTATTAAATATATATATATTTTTATTGTTATAAATGGTTGAATTTCAAATGTTTCGATCTTTTTTCTCATGGTTTTAATCAAATCTTTAGGCCGAATATCTCATCTTCTCTATTTATTTATTTATTTTCTCTTTTTTCAATTGCTTCATGTTTTTTATTATCGCTTTTTTTTTTCTTTCTATACTGATATGTGTGATTCAGCTTTATGCAGATAATCCAAGATTAATAGAGTGTCCATTTTATCAAGAAATTTGCCTCCCAATTTAGAGAAAGGCATATATTTGCAGATTTTTTTAATTTATAATTTTAAAGGATTAAATGAATTAATGAATTTGATTATGTTCTTCATATACTTTATTTTATATATATATTTTTTTTTTTATATATCTTCTTTCATGAGTGTTTTTTAAATTAGGGTTAACTGTATATATAGAAACATATCTGCCAAATTTCATAGAGGAAACACTTGGCAGGCATCATTTAATTAAATTGATTGATGCACAGTTGTGAACCAGCTGTACAAGTGCTAATCCTTATTAAAAAACTAATTAATTAAGTATATATATGTGAAAAAAGAAGAATTATCAAAAAAGAAACAAGAAGAAGAAGAAGAAGAAAGAAAGAAATAGGCTGTAAATCGCGTTTTTGGACGATGACCTGTACAGATTCAATTATACTCTTCCTTTTCTAATTAATTGTCATTTTTTTTTAAATTACATAAAAAAAAGCACAATTAATTGTGTACGTAGTATATTTCAATTAAATTGTCCAAGCTACTCGTGGCAACTTTCTGAAAATATAAAAGACTCAAAATCGAAGAAGTCATGGTATTATAAATAAGTCAAACGTTGGCTACTTGCAAAAATGAAACATACAAATATGCTTCTAGGCACATGCTACATGCATGAATCCAATGTAATATGGTTTATCAACAGTATATATCTTATGCAAAGGTAACAATATATATACTGTATATAAATCATTGTAGCATTCTTTTTCCTCTGCTTGTTGCATACTTAAGAATTCCGGATTCCACAACTTTTCATGACAATATACCAGTGACACCAGATTAAAGTCTCTATACATGTTAGTAGTAAGACTTTCCTAATTAGCAAGAAGACCATATGACCTCCTAAGGCAATCATATATCCAAATATGTATTCAGGGGCGCGGATGCAGGAATTAATTTGGATAGGATCGATTGATGAAATGTTAGTAATAACGTCAAGTTTATACGTTTACGATTTGATTTTATAATTAAAGAGGACCTTAGACGTAGAATAATACCTTAATCTGATAGAGACTGAACGACTCAAGAATGCAAATTCTTCATTAGAAGATCATCTTAGATAAATTATTGAAGAAAACTACAAACTTGAGAAAGAAAATAAAATATTAAAAGGAAAAATAGAACTGTTAGACAGACAAAACCAAATAATAGAATCGAAAGAACTAAAAAGACATGGTGCTATGAAAGATCTATGCGCGCGATGAAACAAAGAAAAAGCTTGAAGAATAGAAAAAACAATATGAGGACTATTGGTTCTTTCACTCGGAAAGAAAAGTTCACTCACAAGTAACTACAATGTACTCACTCGGTTCTTCGATTTAAAAGAACCTGAGACAATTTTCTATCGAGGACTAGAGAATGAAAAATTAATTGAAAATGTCTATCTCGTTGAAAATGTAGAATATAATGTGATCATTTATTTTTTTTAATTAATTACCAGGGTTAAAAGTTTCATATATAAAACTTGATGAAAATTATTAGATCAAGAAAGGATCATACTCAATGAGTAAGGTGGATAATAGCAAGTACAAAGAGATAAAAAATGAGACTGTACCGACGGTGTTCGGCTAGAACTCATCATGCAATCACATAAGACGTTGAACACCCCTAACAAGTATTACTCCAAAAATAATATCTACTTGTCCCATTTACCTCCCAAACTTAAAACTTTCAAAAGGTATCATATCCCATAAGGCCATAATATTAAAAGATAACTTTCAGAAGTTTTACGGTTCAATTTACCTTCGAAGAATAATGGTTCACTTTAAAAATTTATGATTTAATGGAGGAAATTACTTCAGAATCTGAAAGTCAAGTGGAAAGAACATCGATGTGTCGTCTCTTATATCTATTTAATCACTGTATATTATAAAGGAGAGAGTTTCCAAATTGCTTCTCCCATATCATGACATGTGGTCGCTCCAAATAAAAATATATCATCGATTTTCTCATAATACTTTTGAGATGTGAAGAATTAGATAGTCTTTTTGTCAAATCATATAAATGCGTTAGATTTGTTTTTAATTTCAGCGTGTCACGCGTTTTCACGTGAAATTTCATCTCTTCCTCTCTTTCTTCAACCTCACCACGACAAGATCAAAGCTCGATTCCGATGATATGAATCAAAGCTCCACTAAAGAAGAATATGAAGATGAAAAGATATTGAGATATGAGTGATGCTATTTGGATGTTTATATGAGGACGATGTAATCGAAAATCGACCCGATTAGAAAAGTGAATTTGAATAAAGGATAGATGAAAGAGAATTTGAGCATTCAAGTTCCTAAGTGTATTCTTGGTGTATCTTATTACACCTCTCGAGCTGAATTTTTGTGCTCTTATGAAAGGTGAATTTGAATAAAAGAATTCATGAAAGGAGAATTTGAGTATTCAAGTTCCTAGGTGTACTAACGAATATGATTTGGTTTTAAGAGATTTGCAGATAGAAATTCGATGTCGGGCTTAGATTTTCTCAATCGGCTTCGAGAAAGGGTTCAATTACTCAACGTCTAGATAATGACTAATCCTGTCTTGTCTATTTTGAATTTGATATATGATTCAAACTTTATATGTCTGATTTTGCATATTAAATTATTTTGTATGGGGAGGTATTGGTTATGGGAAATGGAAAGTCTCGATTTATTGAAGTAGAAGATTGTTTAGTTATTAATGAAAATGACAATACTTGAATTTACTTACTAATGTTAATTGTCATTTTTATTGTTTTAGTCAATTGTTGAGATTAAGCAACTAAGCCACGATGGTTCATCTAGAATTCATTGTGCTTTCTTCACATTGGCCGAGAGAGAATCAAAGTAATGTTTTTAAATTCATTTGCTTTGATGATAAATTTATTTTCTTTATTAATCACGGGTATTTATTTAGTTTTGCCTCGAATTCCACTCTTCCCATTAAAAATTTATGAAATTCATTTAGTCTGATGATAAATTTATTTTCTTCATTAGATGCTTTGATGCAAACATGATTGAGATCCTCGTGGGAATACAGATACACGATCATTACTACTATCGTGTATGTATTTCTTGAAGATCAAGTTATCCTTTTTCCTTACTCATTTTGTTCTAAATGGTCATCAAGTCTAATTATGGGATTTCTTTTTTACAGCTTGCTTTTTTCACAACAAGAGAAGTTGATGCATTGGAAGATCTTACTTAGGTAAGTATTAATTTATCTTTATCTTTTTACGTCCTTTTCTCTTTGTTGATGTGTACACCACTTCTGAGATTTGTTTGGTTTCAGGACTAGTATTCACTTTAATGATAGTGATGATATTAGGATGGCTTCATTTCATTGCTGATGTATCTGTATGTTCTATAGGAATATAAAACGTTTGAAAAAGTAAGTTCATATATTGATTTTTTCTTTCACCACCACTAAGCTTGATAGTATTAATAGTATTTTTATGATATATTGATAGTATTTTTTGATGCATTAAGATGGAAGATGGAGTGATAAAAATCTGTGTTTCAGGTAATTCTAGTCGTCTTCCTCATATGGTTCCTGAACAAGTGCTTAAGCTAAAGCAACTTACTGTTCTGACCTTGGCAGAGACAAATAAGGTATCCTAGACTTATGTTGTTCCTGTTTGTCAATGTCGAGTGAAATGTTATGCACTATTTTAAGCTCACTGAACGTTTTTCTTGACCTTGAATACACTGAAATTATCCTTTCTACTTCCTTTTTATCTGTAAAGTGCAGACGACTGAAATATTTGTTTACAAAAATCTAACAAAGGAAATTCCATTACTTGTATCCTATACATTTTCAACTTATATTTTCTAATAAAAATATGTATGATGTCTCATTTTTTAATCCTGACCATACTGGTACTGTTTTCTAAAATTGCCATTTTCATTTTCTTTCTATCTAATAATCGAACCCTCTATTAGGTTCTGTCCTATGATCTTCTGATGATGGAGCTCGATGTAACAAATGTTCCGTCAGCTTGAAGATTTTCTTATCAATGAATGCATTGTATGCGGTATTTTTCTTTGGAGCTCCATCCGTTGTATTCATCTCTAAAATGAAGCCACGATTTGTTGTCTGAGCTCTATATTATGTAGTTTGTGATCAAACTCTTGAGATCATTAGTCTGTTTTCATGCCCGACTTCTCTGGCATTCAAAATCTGACTTGACATGTCAAAATCCTCCTGGTGGAAAGCTATAAATTCTCAAGGGTGGGCGTTTCTTTTTCTCTATCCAAGTTTGTAAAAGGGGAGCTTTATGTAATTTCATAGAAATATATGATGAGAAGTGCAATGATTAGTCAATTGACACAATATAATTGTCCATCTATGTGCTAGGGGATAGTCAGAGGAAAACTGGATCAGTTGCGAAGATGCTTTGAGGTATGGGCTTGCTTTGTGTTGATGTTTTGCTCATCTTTTTTGGGTATGATTCTTGAGCTAAAGCTAATGTTAATATAAACTTTGTTATGCGATGCAGGTTCAATTTGCAACTAGGAGGGATTTGAGGCCTGGACAACTTGGCAATATGATCAGAAATGTTAAAGAAATATTGATGTTGTAAAGGATCTATGTAGCTCCATATTACTCGAGTGAAAAGTGTTGAACACTTACAAATATCGATGGAAAGGGAGTTTGGCATAGATTTTGCTACTCACATTCTCAAATTGACATGTGAATATAAATACATTGAAATTCAAGAAATTTAGAAATTACAACTTGTATATTTATGTAAAAAAATATCCTCAAATTGGATCGTGGACTTTTCAAAGAAAGACGTTACGAAAAAATAACGAAGTTATAAGTTCAAAGCATATTTTCATTAGAAGTACACACCAGTTTAATTATACAAAGCAAAGTCTATTCTAAAGAAAATTTTCCAAGTGTCATTCTCTCATTTACTTTCATAAATTAAATGCACTATTCAAAACACAAAAGATTTAAACTTTAACATAAAAATATATCTAATGGCAAATGATAAGAACTAAATATATCATATATGTTTTATCAAAGAACAACCTAATTTAATCCATCCTAACTCAATTCCATTATATTGCATAAATTAACCGAGTAATATATTGTAAAATTAAGATATTTAATTTAATTTAATCGAATATGATTTCAAAAGAAAAAAATCTAATATCATTACATTTACAACGACCCAAATGAAGTCATAAACACTTTATGCAGGTTTTTTTTTCTTTTTTTTTCCAATACACATGATCTTACTTTACCAACCATCATCACCCATTTGCAAAAATCAAAATCAGTAGAAATCTATCTATTATAAAATTATAT